>JACJUY010011999.1:3365-20329 GCA_014220935.1 Platorchestia sp. MABIK | reverse complement strand
GGCGAAAACATGGTTATCATTTTTATCGCTTTACAAAGGTATTATTTTTGGTCACTGAAAGAACTGTTCAACTGTTCACAACTCATGGTCAAATCACTATTGGGATGCGTTGTAGTAGCGAAGGCACTAAATATTTATTAGAAAATAAAGAAACGTTGGACTTTCACAACACTAGCCCCTAGCACCACTCACTAACAAAAACACCACAATCAACATGGACTGTCGGACGAGACCAGGGCTACCACTCTAGATATTTTATAGCTAGATCTAGATAGTTTTGCTGAACCCTAGATGTAAAATTTGGAGCCTAGATATTAACTATAAAATTTAGATAGTTTTTTCAGCGTCCTAGATCTTATATAGTGGGAATTACAATTAAGTGATGTGTATTATATATCCCTGTAAATTTGCATTAGGAATTCTCTATAATGTTTACTACTTCATTTTTGTTATATTCTTAATTCGCTTGACCAAATTCTTTGAACCACGAACTAACAACGTTCAAATGTGTTTGTTCCGCTAAACTGCTGAAGTGTTATTCGAAATGTATTCTGATGAGAAAAATCTTGCTCTATTACTTTTTTGCAACCAATCTTAACAGAGGTACAATAAAGTAATAAGTTATTTGAATCTAAAAATTTAGACAAGATGAAATTATTGGATGACTCGCTGATGCTCCTCAAGTCAATTTTTACTAGATTAGTCCTGCCTACTTGTAACGCTGATCCTCTCGCATGTAAAATTGAAGAATATTTGGATCCCAAGCCCTATTTCGGATATCAGTTTGAGTCAAAAATTGCTGAAATTAAATCTAAAAAACTTTTATCCTAAACTGAAGAGAACAATTTGAGGCAACAATGCCAGAACTATCTACTGGCTCTGACCACTGTCTCGTCACGAGACAGTGGTCAGACCAGTTACTGACTGAACAGCAAGCAGTATGTCTGACAGTTCAGCGTGGATCATGGCGAGGAAGCATATCGGTAAGAAGTACGTTAACACCATGTCAACATCCTGTTTGATACGCGTTCGGGTCTTGTACGAAACGTGTTAAATGACGCTATACGTTCTGTTTCATCTGAAATGAGGGGTTTTAAGCACTTTTTAATCTTATGTGCGAATGCCTGTAAAGTAATAAAAGAAAATTTAACTGATTTATGGTAAGAATTTAAAATATGTCTTCCAGTTACCGTAGGAATTATTATTTTACAAGAAAAAACAGATTCAAAGAAAACCAAGAATGGGGGCTCACTATAGCAATATCGTATAATGTACATTCAAACAACATGTGATTTGAAATAAATTAAAAATAACAGTAGTGCTTGTCCTGCGGACATTATTTATCACCAATATTTTTATTTTTTACTTAAAACGGCGACTGAAACTGGCCCTCAGCTCAACATTTCGGCCATAGCCCACCTCTGACTGCGCTACTGATTTTAATTTATTTCACTTCATTTTTATAACGTGCGCAGTGATGGAAGCTAAATACATTAAATGTATTTAAAAACTCAATAAATCGTTGAAATGTATTTAAATCCTAAATACATTTTCGAAAGGTTTTCAAATGCTTAATACTAAATACATAAAAAATGTATTTAAATAGATCAGTAAATACATTTCCCATTTTTACCACCAAACAATTATAAATCACTGGTAGAGGAGATGACAGTGTTTGAAAATCAAATACGAACATTTGAAACGCAATAATTAAAACACATATTAGGAAGTGATACAAGTGAACTGGTTACGAGCAACAAATCATCAATACAAACAATTTGCATTGGTCTTTTGGAGGGAATTTAAATTAGCTCGCAGTATTAGCAACTGTTCAACTATTCAATCGCTCAGTCTATTCTAATGAGGCGTTAATGTGAGCCCGGCGAGAGAAAATAGTCTCTCAACTGGAGCGGAAGATGGCAAAGCTGTGTTATATCGAAGAAACATGTTATGTATAGGAGGATGCCACTTCAAACTTTCAAGGCTTTTATCGCTATCGTTGAGAAAGCTCATTACTTGCACTTCTGCTGTTGTGTCTATAGATGTTTTTTTACAAATTCAAAGTATTCATCACCTTCGGATGAACTTGCATCCTCTGGTGGATTTAAATTTCTTGAAGGCCGCGCAAATGCTGACGCAAAGAGCATCAAATCATTTTTCAGTGACGTTACTTTGCTCTCGCGATCCCATCCTTTATTTAGATCCCCCCACCGCAACTTAACACGTTGACCACGTATTGGAGCATATGTGTACCACTAGGTGTATTGCTCATTTGTATACCAGCATAAATGAATAACATTTCAATTATTTCACTACCTTTTTCAAATTGATTTTAGCATACGAGGTAAAATATTTTCCAACAATTATGTAAATGATTTTTGATGAATGAAATAAGCACTGTTTACACAGCACATTCATCACATAAAGAAATCACATTTGCACTAAAAAAATAAACAGCACAATTTTACACCAGTGTGCCGTTTTTGAGAACCCATCTAAGACCTTTCCCGAATTACCCTGACCAATAGGGTAATTTCTGAACTATAAGACGTACAATCTTGAAATTATTACAAAATTAATGCTCGTTACGTGTACAACATTTTTATGTAATTCAAAAATTTCTTACGCCCCTATGGGGGGTAGTAAGCACGGCTCTCGTGGCCCCTCAATAGTCGGCCGATTTTCTCTATAAGGCTCATTTTAACCGCGTTATAATTTCTTAACTATTCCACCTAAAAATTTGAAATTGGTTTCATTTTAAACATTAATTTATTCTCCAAGCTTGAGTGTATAATAAAAGTCTCATCCGCTCCCTGGGGAGGCATGGATAGAGGTTTTCCTACCCTATCAATGGTCGGTCGATTTTCTCTGTAAGGCTCATTTTAAACGCGTTATAATTTCAGAACTATTCTCCCTAAAAATTTGAAATTGGTTTCATTTTCAACATCAATTCATTCTCCAAGCTTGAGTGTATAATAAAACTCTCATACGCTCCCTGGGGATGAAAGAGAGCAAGGTTCTCCTAGCCCCAAATTTTGCGCTGACTAATGCCGCGGTGACCTTAGTTATGCAGCGCTGTTGCAATGTGCTGGTCATATCCTCGTCGTTTTAGGCCCTGTACCTGCATCGTGGCTTCGAATGCCGGCTCTGGGTGACGTTTTTTTCTCTGTTGTCGAATAATTATTCATATGTTTCTTGCTCACGTAGACTTTTGTGTGGCAATATTATAAGCATGGAAATGTCATAATTTCGTTGCATGATGTAAACATGTTCTCCGAGCTCCCTGATTGGAATACCAGTCCATACATAGGAATCAAAAATTTCATTCCCTTCGAGCTCATTATTATTTTGGCGTACTATTCAATACTTTAGAACGAAAAAAAAAAATTCCTCACTGTCGACCTCAAAATCTTTGACGCGAAATGTATTATATCTGCCTAATTTACTCTCAACATTTATCCCTCCAATCACCAGTTCCTGTATCCGTTTGCTTATATTCTAATACAAGCGCGCCCTAACGAGAGTGTTTTCCATCTATGCGTTACGAAGATTATGTTTTATTAGTTACTAATATTTCAATGCACTGTCAAAATCAGATTACGCAACGAAAGGAACTCATTTTTCTGGTGCTTTTCTGCCAAAAACTTGTTTGTTTCGACATTTTACATGGGTACTACGATACCGATGTGTAATTATCAACCAAGAATGTTAATATTCAGATATTTTGAAAACCAATGTTAAACATTTAACCTTTTAACTCTATTGAAAATAAACTGGTTTTCTTTTTCTTTTTTATTTTCACTGGGGTAGCAATAATTCTCGTCTGAAGCAATAAGCATGTGTAATCTGGCTACTGAAATTTGTAGTTAATCCTTATTAAAGGTTCAGTGCTAAATATTATCAGAGCATTAATCTTCATGACTCTAGGATTTAGTTTCTTCGACCAATAAATCATATATAAAAATACAAGTAAAGAAAATTGGATAAAAATCGCAATAATGCAAATGACCGTCGCCCTGCTATATCGAACTGACGGCGTAGCTCATTATAGTCGACAGAAATAATTCAGTTATAAATTATAATGACTTAGGGAACGTCTAAATGAGCTAATTTCTAATCTTCTAACAGAATTTTTATAAAAATCAATTCACAGTATCAGAGCAACAACTTTTTCATCGTGTCGGTATTCTCATTAACAAACAACAGACAGATATGTGTACGCGGGATAAAATAAAGATACCGTAATAAATTGATATTACACCAACAAATAGCGACTCCGACCTAGGCTTCACCACATGGCTAATAAACGACATCGCCTCCGACTCCACCATATTCGAAAAAGCGACCCTGCAGCATGAGCCCAACTCCACTTTATAACATGTGACTCCACCTACTCCAACTCCTTAGTCTAACTTCGCCATACTGCCTTCATCTAATGAGAATGTTTATCATTTTGATATGTTGTCATCATGACATTAGAGGAGCTGTGCTGACGTTGCACGAACACTCACACTATTTAGGTGCCGTGAGAGGTGACTTCATTTTTTTCATCGGCCGGTCACATGTTCGTGATAGCATTTAATGTCTAGTATCGGTACGGCTGCCTTAGTGTCAGGTTCAACTTATCTAAGTTACTGAGATACTTTGTACTAGAAGAGTGACTTATAAATTTAAGACGAAAAAAGACAATCTTTAAAGTGATCAAAAAACGTGGAGAGTGAAATAAACTATTTGAAAACGCTTCAAGGCAATAGTGTCGATTTTAAAATAGAAATTTACCGGAAACTTATTGCGCAATTTCGTTATAAATAAACGATCTAGCAAAGAAATAAGTCGATTCAAAAGGCTAGAGAAATCAAGGCCACAATTCAATTTCCAAATTCAGAGAATTTCACGTGTAAGTATTACCATTGAGAGCTTATAATTTAATTTCTAACATAGGGTGCAATATCCTCTCCTTCTTCTATATATCTTTTTTTTTTCCTTCATCTTTTTCGCTCATTCTCTATCAGTTTCTTACGCTGATCTGTGCGAGAGAAAATATGAAAGGCATTAAAGTCTCTCGGGCAAAAACAACATTTGGGCCGCACGTATTGATCCATATCGTACTCTAGCAATTGAAATTTGTAATATGGCTATTATGATCGAGCTAAATAAGTACCAGGAATTTTATTGTATGTAATATAAATTTACTTACTTAATTGAAAATATTTTCGTTTTAGACGTGTGTGCAACGCTGTGTTGTTGGCTGACCCATTTGCACTACATAAATAATTTATGGGGTGACTTGCATTGTCTCACATGTTGCCCTTCCATCGCCCTTCCATGTAGGAGTCGAGGGTTCGTATCCTGGCGCTGGCGCAGCGATTTTCCCCGTTAGGTGTAAGGGAAACCTCAAGCACAATACCCCACTCTACCCAGGTGTCGGAAATGAGTACCGGCATTACGGGGGAAACCGTCATGGTGTCCTATATATAGTGTTAGTTATAAGGCATTTGCAAAACCAATGCATAAGTTCAAATGTATCAGGCTTGGTTGGAAATAAAGCATCATAAGATTCCGATGTTTGTTTTGTGCTGCTTAAAAATAAAACACGATTTCTATCACAATTTATATATGAGAATACGATTTCTGGTGCACACTGGCAGTGAAACACGAGCTCTGTGATTTGCGATATAAGTAATTTGTTGAAAGTAAAACGTCTGGATCGAAATAATTCTGCGTCTAAGGCAGCGAGGTTGACAATCAGATACATATTTTTATTACTATGCATGGACTGGTATTCCAATCAAGAAGCTCGGAGAACATGTTTTACATCATGTAACGAAATTATGACATTTCCATGCTTATAATATTGCCACACAAAAGTCTAAGTGAGCAAGAAACATCTAAATAATTATTCGACAACAGAGTAAAAAACGTCACCTAGAGCCGGGATTCGAAGCCACGATGCAGGTACAGGGCCTAAAACGACAAGGATATGACCAGCTCATTGCAACAGCGCTTCATAACTAAGGTCACCGCGGCATTAGTCAGCGCCAAATTTGGGGCTAGGAGAACCTTGCTCTCTTTTATCCCCAGGGAGCATATGAGAGTTTTATTATACACTCAAGCTTGGAGAAGGAATTGATGGTTAAAATGAAAACAATTTCAAATTTTTAGGTGGAATAGTTCAGAAATTATAACGCGGCTAAAATGAGCCTTATAGAGAAAATCGGCCGACTATTGAGGGGCCACGAGAGCCCCGCTTCCTGCCCCCCACAGGGGCGTAAAAAAATTTTTAATTACATAAAAATGTTGTACTCGTCACGAGCATTAATTTGGTACTAATTTCAAGATTGTACGTCCTATAGTTCAGAAATTACCCTATTGGTCAGGGTAATTCGGGAAGGGTCATAGATGGGTTCTCAAAAATGGCGAGCCGGTCAATTTTACAGGAAAACTGGAAAAAACATAACAGTTTCAAAAGTTTCTATAGATAGAGTAACAGATCTATACACATAATACACTAACATTATACAATCTTCCAAATTCCAGCATACAGTGATACACAGTTGCTTACCTTAACATGAGTATAAAGATTTGTTGTAGCATTAGCAGCAGCTGAGAGAATATGTTCACATAAATTCCACGCACATTGGAGCTTCGCGCCTGATTGTTCTTTAACGGTGAAATACTTCCCATCTAAAAGAGAATATGTAAGTCAGAGCTTCCACGAGTGTGAAAGTTCCTACCCTAAAACTTTGTTCGACATTACCCTAGAAAGAGTATATTACCCTAAAATACCTACTAAGCCCACGGTTGGTATTGCATAAAATAATTCAAGGATTCTGTGTTTATACGTGAAGAAATGACACAACAGCGGGGTCATGCAAAAATATGAAAATGAAATTCTCTACTTTACGGAGTCGTATGTGTCACGATACGTAAAACATTTTACAGAGCTCTCTTCATTATTTATCTTCTTTGTTTGATTGCCTAATTACAAATATGCACTGTTCAATGAGCGTCAAGTATTGTCTACGAAGCCAGGCTATCTACTCCTGACTAGCAGAGAGAAGCAAAGACAGTAAGAGGAAATGAAAGACAAGGAAATACTCGAAATATTTATTTATGGAACACCGCACAAAAACAGATTCACAGTTTTTGCGCAAACAAACTAAAGAGGAATTTAGAAGTGAAATAACTTTATGTACACCCAAATTCTCGGTGCAATCGCGGAGAACGAGGCAAAGAATGTAATGCACTAAGTTAAATGAAGAAATATATGACTTTTCCGAGATTTTCGCAATCAGTCTACCCAATTGGCGCGAATTGAACACAATATAGAGATAATTTACGTTGAGAAGTAAGGCGAAACAAATGTTACTCAATGCTCACAGTTAGCCCCATTGAATTACAAATAAGAACCTCGTTACGATAAGAACCCCGGCTCACGGCCGGGTTTTTTTCGGAAAAAGAATACAAATCAGTCGAATAATTGTAGCTCCTCCACGAATCGGAGTCCTACGTTAGCAAGCCCTAGTGCCAAGAATAAAGAAAGAAGGACCTCGATTTCAATCTCACAAGCTTTTTTATTGACTCCTAGTATCTGTATTTCCGCCTAACCAACACTTTTTCCACCTAGAAAGTCGAGAACCGCCTATTTTTTCCCTCAACACGTATGATCATGTTTGATACGTCTACAATCCTCAGACACCCTTTATTTCTATGCGTCACTTTAGGTTCAAAACTTTCTCATTTGCCATAATGTACACAAAGAATAGACGTTCCACCTCTCAAACCGTTTCAAACTATAGACTTCATTTTAAAATGACCTCAAAGGTCAAACATATTAATCCTTGTCACGTATCCTAACATCGAGCTAAGCTCTACTGGACCAAGAAATTTTAGAATGCTCGCTGTAAGCTATTTGACAGTCGCGCTTGAGTTCCTACCCTAGCTAAGGAAGCGCAGGCCCGCGTTGTCCGGCTGCGAAGCCAATTATTCAATGGAACCCTTTCTTAAAGAATAGGTTGGACTAAATGTTTAGAAGAGTTTTTTATTGCTCAAAGCTTTAACAACGTGTCACCCGTAAAATTTACTCAAACTCGAAACGTCCTCAGCCACAGTGTCGTCTTACACGTAAAATTCTGTATAAAATTCTGCAACATGTGGCTTACTCGATGTACATAAAAAATACTATGAAACTTACACAATGTATTTCGCATGATCATCGCCGATAGGTAAACGCTAATAACAAAAGAGTATCGAGTAAGATAATAGAATACTTGAAAAGGTTGTTTTCTTGCAATTTTTTGTGACGTTAAATCTCATAGAACTTATTGAATTTATAAGCTCAATTAGAACCAACGCAAACGTTATATATATGTATCTGTTCTTAATTTTTGTGTGACTGCCTCAACAAGTAATAGGTGGGGAAGGTTCAGAAAAGTCCACGGATGATGCGAAACTTGTCTTAAGCAGCCATTTTTAGTACATAAATTTTCCTGCTGGGAGAGAGGTGTGGTTAGCACAAAAAAATACAAAAAATATACCGTTTTTACAGGTTAAAATCTAAAGGTGATGCAGAGTGCAAATCAGAAAACAAGGACTCAAAAGTTTGATCAGAACTGCATCACCGGCACCAGCAAACATATCTCAGTGAACACGGGTAATACTTCAGCGGCCCAGCCAACGCACAAATTATGGGCGAGTCTTCGCACAATTTTCATAAGTGCATCCTAATGGCACACTCAGATATAAGCCGTCAACCTAATGAGACAATTATAAAATACTAATGTCAGGTAGTACTCTAGACACAGATGACCAGCCAGGTAGTCGCTGAATTGAAGTTACACGGCTATTCCTATATAAACAATGCTTTGACAACTTGAGATGTCTCTGACTCAACGTGACCAGTTACAAAGGTCTAGTAATTCAACAGCACCACCTGGACATAATTATAACACATACATCTACAAAGGTGGTCAATAGCTGAATAAGTGGGCACACTTTGACACGTCAGTACAAGTAAATAAATTACCTAATGGGAGTGAACACAGTCTTGTAGGACACGCATAATCAGCTAAGTAATCTAACATAGCCCTCAGTCAAGCCAATATCACTACATCAAAAATGGGCAAATGTTCCATACTCTACATACTGGCTTTCAGCAAGTCTAGTGAGAAATTACATGACTCTAGGGCTCAAAAACCATAGCTTTTATTTATTAATTAATGGTGAATGATCACAAGTATTTATACCACACAGTGTCCATAGATCAAAGTAAGGCTAATCAATTTCATCAAAAATGCATGAATTAACAAGAGAGTCTCACAACACTGAACAACACAGATCAAAAACAGACTTGACAATTAGAACACTGTGTACAAAACCGTCAGCAAGAGAGCTACATAACATTGAACAACACAGACCAAAGGTAGGCTTGACAAATAAAACAATGTGTACAAAACTATTAGCAGGAGAGCTACATAACATTGCCACAATGAATGAAGAATCATCAAGTATGTAGAATTTGTATGAACACCACAGAGAAGCTGTGGTAGCATATATTCCAACCCAACATCATTAGAAGTCTTCCAGCTTTCCTCGGTTCTACGGGTTCACTGTCGCTCACTAGCTGGAGACAATGCAGAATAAATCTACAAACACAATGATACAACTCTGCCTATACCACTTAATAATTAACACACTTACATTTCCTTCTCTGGTGTCTACACAATACACTTCACTTAACTGGCTGCCTATGTTTCGCTCGCAGAGTTTAAATACCTAAGGTCCGGAAGCGAGCGTTTCCGGAAAACGAGTGAGATCGCAGAATGGTTCTTCCGAGGTTCGAATGTATATATTTTCTATCGCTGTTTGAAAATATGAATTTTCTAAATTGCTGCGAAGGTAACACAATATGTCTCCCATCAATCTTGTTTTCATATATCTCCAGCAGCGACTGTAATTCTGGAGACAAGATCTTCTTTCCATTCGAAAGATGTTTCTTAAACAGGACTTTTCATGTCTCCCAGCAAAAAAATCTAATAGAATCAGATCAGGAAATCTTGAAGGCCAAGACACAGAACCATTACGACAAATCCATCGATTTGGAAATTGAAGGTCCAGTGAATGTCTTATATTCACAACAAAATGTGCCGGAGCTCCATCATGCTGAAACCATATTCTTCCACAAATATTCAATGAAACATCAGCCAATAAATCCAGAAGGACTTCTTCAAGAAAGATTCTGGAAACATTCCCAGTGAGACGCTCTGGCAGAATGCATGGGCCAATGATTTGATTATGAACGATACCTGCCCAAACACTGACAGTGTAGCGATGTTGGTATCCATGTTCATGGATGACATGAGGGTTGTTCGTTGGCCATTCGTAAAAATTATGGAAATTGACCATTCCATCACGGTTGAAGGTAGCTTCATCCGTGAACAACACGTGTTCTGCGAAATTGGAGTCTTCTAACTCCTGATTCAAAACCACCACTTCTGCAGGAAGTAGTCCACGGACTCTCTGGAAGTGATACGGATGATATTTATTCTGATTCAATATCTGCCACACTGCAGTGGGATTTTGAATTCCCATAGATGCTGCTTAGGCATGAGTGCTCGTACGTGGGTTTGGACGGAAATGTTCCAACACACCTTCCTCGTGATCCAGATCAAGCTGTCTTGGGTGGCCAGCATTCACTCTGTTTGCACTGAAACTTCCGTTCCCACACAATCTTCGGTGCAAAGCAGTGAATGTACCAAAAACGTTACCCAAATGAACAGGCGCCTGTTCATTGGGGTAACGTTTTTGGTACATTCAAATGAGTCATTTTTGCATTTGTTAGGCGGTTCATCTTACCAGTACAGTGTCATGATGCTGACAACTGATTACGGTTCAAACTAGAGGTTACTAACATTGACTGGATAGTTCTAGAAATTTCTTTAATCTGTAACTTCTCTTAAATTTGTGAATACTAAGTTTTTAGACATCTCACAAACAAGAATAAATAGGTAAGGTGTCAATCCTGCCTAAATTTGTCAATTGTAATTCTCCTTATTGCTCTGTTCATGTCTTTTGCGTATTCGCAGTCGTGCTGCGAAAAATGAGTCTTAAAAGTTTCTAAGCATAGTATCTCATCAACGAAAAATATTTTGAACATTTTTCATTGATGATATAGCGCTTTTTCAATATTTTCTATTAGTAGCCGAAGTTTGAACCAACAATTTTGCAACACCCTGTATACAGGGTGTTTCAGAACAAGAGGTAAAAAATTGCCCACTAGGTAGGAAAGGACAAAAGAAACATTTTTTCTTCTATGAATTTTCCCGAAAAAATTTGATTTTTTGAGATATTAGCTTTTATTCTTTTAAAAAATGAAATTTGATGAGACAATTCCTCGCAATGTTTATTTTTAATTTACTTTACAATAATTTATCAAAATGTGTTCCACCTACATCAATGCACTTTTCAAATCTTAGCCTAAACGACTACCGGATACTAAGAAACACGTCTGGTATAACAGAAATTTCACCAGCAGCCACTGCAATTCTGGCCACGAGATCTTCCTCAAATTCTATGAGTGCAGTTTAAACAAGACTTTTCATGTGTCCCCCAAAAAAATCGAGTGGAGTCATTTCAGAAGATTTAGGAGGCCATGCAACAGGACCATTTCGCCCGATCCACCTGTTTGGAAATTGTCCATTCAGGTAATTTGAGGTAATTAAATTACATCCTTTAAAACAATAAAGAGCTAATATCTCAAAAACTTGGCTTTTTTCGGAAAATTTCATAAAAGAAAAAGTGTTTAATTTTTCATTTTCTTCTTGGTGTGCAATTTTGTACTTCTTGTTCTGAAACACTATCACCGAGCGTTGTAGCATGTTTCAAATATACCCTCATTATATTTGTCGAAGTTGAAAGATCATTCTTAAAACTAAGCATATACTTTCGGAGAGACGGTTAAGTTTGACCTGTGAAAACGTTAAGAAGCTTATTGTCACAGCTTCTAACAGTGATCGACGAATAACAATGTATCATAAAAGTTCGTGGTTGCATCTGTTAACACTGTTTTGGTGTTTTCCTTACTATTGTACTTCAAGTTTTGTTGCACGTTACTATAAAGTTCATTTCATGTCATAAAATAATAATTGCAATTATATGTATTATGAATTTCAATTATTGAAAATATTTTCTCGTTAAGATTAGAGTAAATACAATACCTTTAATTCGCTTTTTTTTCACTTCGGACCATAAAAACTCATTTTTATGATAGTGAAGGACCAGCTGATAATCAGGAAAAATATGATTTGTTCAATTCTAAAAATGCATGCATTGTGAGTCTCAAACGGCTACGAAACTGCCATAAATGCCCATGGATTATGCCATAGACGCCTATGGTGCCTTTGTTTAAGTGCTATAAATGCATTTTTAGTGATGCCTGAACGTCCTGGCTCTCCTCAAAAGTGTGTAATATCAATTTATTACGGTGCCTCTATTTTACCATGTACCCATGTCTATATGTTGTTAATGATAATACTGAGAGGATGAGAACTCTGTTGCTCTCGAACTGCAACTTGATTTCCTTGAAAATCCTGTTAGAAGATTAGAAATTAACTTATTTTTACGTTCGCTAGGTCATAATAATTTTTTATCTTCATTATTTCTCTCGATTATTATGCGCAACGAAGCCGTGAGTTCGATTTAGCAGGGCGAGGGTCATTTTATTATTACTATTTTTTGACCTAGCGTCGCACGTTTCTGTTTCACAAAACTGTAAATAAACAAATGAAAAAAACGCAAACTGAGCAAAGGTTTTATATATAATTTTTCTCACCATCCATACAATGACCAAGCTCATTAATTCATTGTGTAGACTTGTTTACATGTTTTACATATTTCTTGATGTTCGTGTTGTGCCATGTTTCGTATAGATTATTTTTGGTTAGCCTTATTTCACTACCTTCAAATCCTTTACGACAGTATTTCAGTAGGATTCGGTGGAGCATTTCTCGTGTCTTTTCTACCTTCTTTTTAACTTATAGTGAAGGATTCCAAAGCATTCTCTGTTATAACTTATAAGCTATCAGTCATTTTGCCATGCTTGAAATATCACTGCGAATGTTTATTTTTTACTTTCTCTAAATGACACAGTAAGCCTCTGACAAAACTGCTCGTATGTTTCGTTTATCAATTAAGGATCTTCACATAGCGAAATAAACAAATTTTCCAACGTGTTGTATACATTTCATGCACCAAATTTTTTTAAGAAATACGCGTTTTTTATTTCTTTCTTTCTTTTTCTCTCTCTACGATCAGTTAGTATTAAACTCCAAATCAGTAATAACTCTAAATTTTGGTAAAGAAAAGCATGACATTAGCCGACTGTTTAAGTCAACGGGCCAAAATTTTATAGACATTGGTTACTCATAAGTGATATCCGGCTATTCCCGTGTCTCCATTTTATCCCATGTACCCATGTCTGTACGTTGTTGAAGGAGAATACCGAGGGGATCCTGTGATGGTTTTTCTTGACGTTCTTAGACTGTAACTTAATTTGCCTCAAAATAATGCCAGTAAGTTAGAAACTAATTCATTTTCAGGTTTCTCTAAGTTTTTATTTTTATTTTTTCATTATTTTTTTTCATAGTGTATATGCATGAGTACACACACCCAGCCTGATGTTCCTGGCATGGAAACATCGAACCTAGTCAGTGATGGGAAAACTACACCGAAATGGGTCACAAATCTTATTTTTAGATATGACCCTTGGTAATCTTTTAAATTTTTAGACCCGTTGACTATTAATTCTTTTAGAAAGATTGTAAAATTTAATAAAATACTGGTCCAAAACAAATATATCGTAATTTGTAACCAAACATTATAATTATAAATTTTAATTAATTATAATTTCATCGATGACCCGGGCTATTCCGACAAACTCTTAGAACGTTATTATTCTCTGCGGAAAACGACTTAATGTTTGAATTGAAACTAATTTGAAATTTTTAGGTGAAATAGTTTTGAAATTTGAATAGGCTCAAACTATGACTTCACGAGAAAATCCGCCGAGCATTGAGGTGCCTTTGGAACCTCGTACCCTGCCCCAAACCTCGTTTCCTACCCCTGCCGTTCCCTGCCCTTGACGTTCCCTGCCCCAGGAAGTGTACGATAGTTTTATTATACATTTTCCTGAGGAATTTGACTCGATGTTTAAATTGAAACCAATTTGAAGTTTGTGGGCGCAATAGTTTTGAAATTAGTACCGGCACAAAATGAGATTTATCGAGAAAATCGGCCGACCATTGAGGGGGTACAGAAACCTTACTTCCTGCCTCTACCAAGGGTGCGGAAGAAAATTCTAACGTACAAAACATTGTACTCGTCACGAGCATCAATTTGGTACAAATTTCAAATTTTCACGTGTCTCAGTTCCGAAATTACCCTAATTTTCAGGGTAATTTGGAGGTTTCACTGAGGGGTCGGTCAAGTTTGGATCCAAGAAACGGCTAGCTGGTGCCTAGATCTTGAATAAAATCATTTTATTTTGTTTATTCTGTGTATGTCTCACGCTGTCAGGAGGCTTAAACTGGGTGTGTCTAATGGACATTGGAAACATTTAGTATTGGCTGCGCCTACGCGAGTTAGCAAGGCAGATGACAGACCAGATTTTACGAGGGTGTTATAAAAAATTTACCGCATGCTCGCTCATCCGCTTGGGGAAGGCCGCCTAAGACTCTGGCTATATGACCGTCGATCATAAATGTATTGGAGAAGGAAACCACCCCTCGTTCTCGTTCGACCTGTTTGCCTTTTTGATTAACTATGGTACACCGAAGGCCAGAGAGACGGCGAAAAGATATCCCATCCCGCCTGCGTCTGATCCCCCCTCCCGTCTTGGACGTGGCCTGTCCAGGATGAGTCTCTTTAAAGGTATGATGAACACTCCTGGTTGAGCGGCGAGAGGGAGCGGTCATTCGCAAGTGCGCTGAAGTTCACTTGAATTCGGACTCTAAAATATTCGACCCCCACGGGTTGCGGGAGAGCGAGACTCAGAGCCAAGGGTTTGTCATTGTGTGGGATTGTGCCTCGTTCCGTTAGCGGGCTTCGTTTCGGTTTGAGTTCTGCGGGATCATCATCCTGGGGTCGGGTTTCAACTTAGCGGTCAAGGCAAGAGTCACTAACGAAGGTTGCAATATCGTACAGCGCTCCTGCAGTCGAAGTCCGTAACGAGTGGTCAACGGTTGAGTATCCGTTCCCGTGTGCTCCATCCATTTCAGTATTTGCTTCCCGCCCCTGTAAATTAACGAGATATATGTGTCGTTTCTTTTCATCTCTTCCCCGCAAGAATCACCATTAGGAATACGTGCCTATAGGGACTCGGGCAACGCTACCTAGAGAGTAGATAAATATCACGAAGCTGATGCCGGATGTAGGCGATCGATGATGTTAACTAAATACAGCGATAAATATTAACATAACTTATCATTAACTTTTCGAGGCTACAGTCTCTGGTGGCAGCGACCCTCTTTTTATTAAATTAATTCATTTTACTCGAAAGAAGTTTACACTAAGAAGCGGTTTCATACAATCCTTCATTGAAAACTTCTTCATCCGCTTTTCTACATTGCTTCACTATCAAACTCAACAATCGCCCGTCTGTCTTAACTCTGTTTTCTACTGTTTTGAAATAAGCATTTCAAACTTAATCAACCTGTAATATCTATGAATTGTGAATTTCCGCATCTCTACATCGCATTTTTTACTAGAACTACTGCAAAGGCCTCACGTTACTTTATAGTCTTAAATGAATTATTCCATTTTTAATGCACAAAACGGAAAACTGTGCATCATGACGATAACATTCACTAAGCTCTCTCCGACCACTTAGGATTAAATTTACGTTCAAGGTCCCTGTGTATTTCAGTGAATGAAATGAGTACGCTGGCTAACTGCTTTGAAAAAATATTTATCACTGCTCAAGTGATAAATAGGCTTATTCTGAGCTTAGGATTTAAAAACTAATCACCTTCAGCATTTTTCCCATATCGTATTATAAAGAAGAATTTAAATTCATTTATACGTAAATGTTTGTTTATTTATTTTTAATGCTCGTTTTACGCGATGTTTTCTGGAAATTTTTTTTAGCAGCCCTTTCTTATTACTTGAAAGCATTTAGGACGGTATTTTGTTCAGTACATAGAAGTGTTTTGGGTTTTTTCTTTTTTCTTAATATATAGCATCTCAATTACATTGCATTTGATTTTCAATCACTATCATGGGCATTAGAATATTTTCTCTTTTATTTTTGTGTTTGATTTAAGACATTTTATGTGGAGTTTTAAAATCCAAAACATTAATTCTCTTTCTTATTTGCTTTCCAGAACTATTTTATCATTCTTCAATTATATTTTTACGGTCTTAAGTGTTTAGGTTAATTTTGTGCAACTGCTTTTAGTAACTTCTTCCTCTGAAGAATTTTCTGCGCCAGTATAATTTTGGTAGGTAATCGATAAAAATTTCTCTTATGTAGTAAAGCAATTTCCCGAATCTAGTTACTTCGCCCCTGTTGTGTGCATAAGCAGTTTCTCTTTGATAACATTTTTGACGCATTTCAAAATTATTACGATGTATCATAAAAATTAATTCAGTCAGGATGTAACTTAAGGTTAATCAGTCATATCAAAAACAGCTTTCTTCTGAACACCATCATCCGTCTTTGATATTTCCAACTACATCTCGAGTGTGCACAGCTCTGCGTGCACGTCTCGTCAGACCATTACGGTGTTGAAGAGCTGAGCTGCAGCACTGCCTGTCCGTAAGGGTGGTCGTCGTAGAGGATTGAGGGACTCAGCGATCGCCATGGTAGTCAACCATTAAAGGCCCTATTAAACGGGGCAACACTTTGCCTCGACTACGGCAACTGAAATGACGCAACTTGTGAGTGCGCTCAGTGCTTCCACTCCTAGGGT
>JACJUY010011997.1:5920-23672 GCA_014220935.1 Platorchestia sp. MABIK | reverse complement strand
CTCATTCATCGGTAGTTGCAGCTACTTCTGAAGATACCTCTAGTAGTGTCGATAGTACGACACTACAGTTTCCAAGTCAAATTTTTTTGCAAAATGATTCAACTTGAGAGGGAAATTTACGATGTTTGATGAAATGGATCTTAAGTCATTTCTAAATCGAGTATACTGTTCTTATTTGGCTCATTTTAATTATTGTTATTAACTTAAGCATGGAATTCTGTGCGAACCCATTCTTTGATCAGTCTAGTGTGCGACTACTGTATTAGGTAACAATTGTTTGCACAACAATGGCGTCAATGTTATGATGTCCTAGAAGTTGCTGAACACATTCGAGCCCAGAAGTAGCTATAATCAGATATGTTCTTTGTAATCATATACAGAACAATCTACTTCATGCGCTGCTTCTGGTAAGTAAGAAGTTTAAATTATTTAAATTACTAAATTGTTCAAATATTGGGTCATGTTTCGACGCGGGCAAATCCAGCGCTTGGTTAACATCACCATAAATGACTCCTGACTCAAAATAGCTCAACGTAAACCTCTTCACAGCTGGAAATTCATTAGCCATAATCTGATTTGAATTATAAATCCGGAAATAAATTTTTCGGGAAATTAGGCACACAAAGCTTGTTATAATTGATATGAAGAATCCAACGGCAATATTACTAACCCTCAAGCAGGACAATACTGTCGCCACAAATAAAAGGCGCGCATGATTTGACTGACCGGAAAGTTGATCTTGAACATTCTCAGCTTGTAAAGTTGTCTCTCACAAGGTACACGCACAAAATGTAACCTCCGCTTTGCGACTGTTTACCGGGCAGGTGAATAATAGTTTTGATTTATTTTAACTTCATTATGTCTTAAAAAAGTTGGAGAGAATAATATCATCGAAAAAGTATTATAGCTTCTTTGTGGTTCAATTCATGAAGAAGATGATAAATGATTTCAAGTGTGATTGAGTAGAATCAAACTAATTTGTACCGTTCACAAGTAATATCTCCTAGTCGAAAGTAATGAAATTTAGTCGGTTATATGTAACTACGACAGGAGATATGACAAAAATGTCTAGTGGTACCGTAAAATAACAACGATACCTTCGTCCATGTTGCTCGAAGCTGTTTTCTAAGTACTTTTTATTGAGTAATTAACGCAAAAAAGAGGGAAAATAAAAAACAGGGCTGGAAAGTTGGCCCCCAAAATGAATATTTTTTACTAAGGAGGTGAAAATCCACATCCTAATTTTGTTATTTGATTTGACGCGACAATAAAATTAAAAGAATTCATTTGAACCTCATTTGTTTATGAAATTAAACGTAGAAGCTTTTAGCGTGAACTAGTCGTCAGCAAGTGCAGAAATTTCAGAACGGTAGTTATGAGCCTGAATTGTGCGTGAGGATTTTTTTGGCTAACAATAATTTATTCTTGTCTGAGGCCTTACGTCAAAGTCCCAATCCAATTGAGATCCGCGTAATTTCGTAGAAAGCACACCTAGGTTTTGATTTGCCATGCAGGGCTGCGAATCGTCCAATGGCTTCCACGCTTTTCTAATCCCTCATTTTTTTAATGAGGGATTCAAGACTTCAGCGACTCCAGTAACAGCTGATCAGTGTCGTTTTTGGAATCAATTTCGTCCACGAGTGTGTGAAATTGTGTGCAAGTCACAACCCTTATTGCAATTTTATAACAGTTTCTGATGGTTAGGAGCTTCATCTGATGATAAATTAGAGAATTAGAGTGACAAACTTGATCGCACTACATAACTCTAAGTTTCAAATGTGACACTTTTATTTTGAAATTTTTGATTATGAGTTTCTTCCCTTCAAAAACCCATCGTACGGAAACCTTGATTGTGCAGGTGTTTATGCATAAGAAAAAGTGGAGGTACTTAACATCCATTCCAGTGATGAGTTTATAGCGTTAAAAATGTATAAGTGACAATAATAGAATTAAAGTGGCACAAATGCTGAGGAAAAACACAAATGCATTGGAATGCATAATTGTTACTTCATATTTCTCGAATACTTAAATCATTTAGAGTATAGAAGGTAGTGGACAGAGGAAGACAAAGCCTGAGAAGTTTCAATTACGGAGAATTGCTCTACAAGGTAAATGTCCCAAAAATATGAAGTTGAAGCCTATGGAAAAGATTGGGGTCTCAAAATCAGTTCTGTTTCCATTGTACAAGAAAGAGAGGGTACAATGAGCTAAAAGGTTTTTAGGATAATTTTTCATCTGTAATCTCAATAAATGAATGTTTATCTACTTTGAATGGACCAGCTGGATGGTACTTAGGTTAGAAGTTAAGAAACTGTAAACAGCCCCAAAAAGGAAGTATAGGAGGGATGTTTAAAGCAGTAATACAAGAAAATAACATAAAAAGCCCTATCGCACGTCTCTATGGTTTAAATAAATGAAAAGTTTTATTTTTGACCGAATAACGGATTTCTGAAATGGTTCGAAAAGGAAACGTAATCAATGCTGCAAAATCTTAATTTTCTTTATGACAATTTCTTTGCTCACAAATTTGCTCTCAACCCTTGATGATCAGATGATACAAGGGTTGAAAAAAAGCTGCTAGAGTTTTGGCGCCGTCAACAGCCTTTGATTGAACTTTGTGGGAAACAACCGGTCTATAATCAAAATGATTGTTCATCGAAATGGGGAGTAATATTTAGGTTTGAACCATGTCTTGAAAAGCGCTGTAAATGTTGTAGCTATAATCATGGCAGTTGAGTTTTTAAAATTTAATTTGACTACGGACAAACAAATTATGGATTTGATTAGGAACGCAGAATTCCCGGCACTATTCCCGGCAATTCCCGAACCATCGGATGACATTATATTATACCGTATGTCTTATAACAGAACTTAACATCCTCAAACATTCAGCTTGTGTATTAATTACACATTACTCTTCCTTAAGTATTGATTTCTTCTTTAACTTCAAATTTTTTAAAAACGCTAACGAGCATGATCGAAGCTTACACAGAATATGTAGGAAGCAGGATTGTTTTTGCTATTTCTACAATTTTTTCACTCGTAATTTTATTATTCTACAGAAGTTAACTAGTTTTTCATGCCAGACTATTGTACATGAAGAATTCTGTCTTTTATTTGCTTTGCTGCTATAAGGGTTAATTGCAAAATCAGGGTTCTCGTTCTGTATGCGTACGAGGAGTGTAACCATTCTACCTACAAATAAAAGGATGGTGTCTTGCTCCACTTCTCTCAGCTGGATCTTTCTCCAGGAATCGGTGATTGTTTTTGTGCGCCAACGTCAATTCCTGTAAAAAGTGTTGATCCTTAACGATGCTGATGACGAATAATAGCCACTTCACTGTAGAACTCCAATACATTAATTGAATTGTCAATTTATTTGTATTCACTCATGATTCGTTCTATAAAACCTGAGGCATTGTGAAAAGATGAATTTACAATTCTTCTCTGTCATATTCAAATGACAGGTTTTACGTATACACGCTGGGTTGCAATGTTAGCAATTTTGTGTTGCGTGTGAAGCTAGTAAATAAATCTTAACAAGCGTTATTATGTACAGTAGAGAAATAGTATAACTTGATGTAATCATGTATCTTAGTCTTAGACAAAGGAACTCGAGTGCTTGAGAATAATTTTCTCCTGCGTTCTTTGCATAGATGAATTCGAAATACCTTCAAATATTGAATACTTTTAGCAGTCCTGCAGAAAAGTAGAGTTAGCCGACAGTGGTGCCAGCTATCTCGCCCGGTTAGATTGGTAACCTCGCTTACATGCACGCAAGTCGGCTCGGCTGGTCGTGCGCTGCCGCCCTGCCCGCCGCTCCCATTAGGAATTCACAATAATCGGTGCAAGATTAATCAGCTAAAATGAGCTGTAGCCGATTATGAACCGATAAACGAACCGTTTCCCGCTTATGTGTGTTCAGAGGAGAAGAAGTGAACAAAAATTTTGCTTATAGCTCGCTTAATTATATTTATAATTCAGGGTGTTGTCCATCTGCAAAGTGACGTTAGAAGTGTCAAGTCTACTTGAGTTTTTGATTATGATATGACAAGTTAATAAGACTTTCATTGAAGATTATTCCTTTCAGAAGATTAGTTTTTGAAGACGATTTCGACAGGTATGAGAGCTTCTACTCGATTTTTTTATAGTATTCATAAAACGTCTGCAATACTTTCTGAAGATTCTACCGCTTTAAAAGCTTTCGGTATGAAGTTCTTCAATTTTTCCATTGTTTTTCTGAGGCAGTTACCGAGGATTTTGGAATCGTGAACCGAGTTTCATTTCTTAGCAAGTTCGCACCTGACAGTTCAGTAATTGTTTATTTTTATAGAGGCTGCTTGATAAATAAATTACATGCATTCTAATCATATTTATTAGAACTTTTTAGTGTTGTGCGATTTTCAAAGTTCATTGGCAGTCATTTTTGTCAAAAGACGCTGAATTTTTCAGCAACTCAGCACTGGGAGCCACGGCTTCACAATCCGGCTCAAACCTTCTTAATTATAGGCTTTTAAACGAATCATCGCATGTCGTTAAGAAATTGCAAACAGTGTCAATGCTGTGTGAGATGAATTGCTGATGAATTTCAGTATTCAACCTTTTTAATAATAATATTAAAATGCCACATTCTGCCTTGTAACCGACTATTTGATAACTGAAATTTTAAATCTCTTTGAAAGGATCATGCTATAAATATTTTATAGACGCAGATGTCGTAAATAGACGCTGATAACAAACCCACATGAATGGTTAATTCTGAAATATATTGTTTGGTTGCATCATGCATGTTAAAATTTTCAGTTCGGGAATAGTTTATTGAAGTGTGCGTACCCAAAGTTTAATGAAAATCGAGTTCCCCATTTCCCTTGATCCAAGAAATATCAGCAAATTGTCTTTCTTTGTTTCAATTTAGTTCATTATCATCTTTCTCCCGCGTTTGACATTTGTAGGGGAGCAAAATATCAAGAAAAGCCTTGGAAGCTTCCTCGTATGAAGGAGCTTTTTACTATGCCATCGAAGCTAATCACATCTTCACTGGCTAGTCTCGCGACGTCTCCCTCGATCATTGTTTTAATGCCACTTTCGTGATCTTAGTCGTTAATTGCAACACTTGCTATCTCCTGCACTTATTTTGAGGGATGATGAAGAGGAGATGCTGAGGTGCGTGCAAATGTTAATATTTAATGACATTTCTCACGTGAGGTTTCATCCTTCGTTTTTTTAATTAAAATGAATCCCTGCATGCAATTTTATGTTTTTATTCCTCACGCGATAAGTGTTACTCGTATTTAAAAAAAATGATTCCCACTGACTGCTAATTGGTGTAACCTTAACAGCAATACATGCAATTAACAAAAAAAATAAAACAAACTTAATAGTACAAAAAGTTTTAAGTTAGTTTACAAAACTTAAACTTAATAGTTTAAGTTTTAAGTAACAAAAGTTTAGCTTGAACCATTTTTCTTTGTGTTTACACACATCTATTCGTAAACAGTAATCGCACGCATTAGACGTGGAACAGTAGAGTGACTGTTAACCGACTTTTATCGCCTTTATTAACCAATGAAACTGTTTAGAAAGTAGTAATTTTTAACGGATAATATGCACTAACTCTCATACTATTCATTGCTCAGCATTGAGTATCATTGGGTAATGTACAGTCTTTCCCCCAGCTAATTGAGAATTAGCCCGCGCTACATGCAAGGCTTGTATCGGGCAAAACATTTCCCTCATTTTTGTTTCATTGTTCGTCTCCCCCACGCCTGGACAAGGGTCCAGAGGGTAAATGGACTGAGCGGTTTGAGACGACGCAGTGCAGTGATGACGGTCGGAGTAAGAGGAGGTGTGACGCTGTTCGCTCGAGCAACATCGGCTCCGTTGTGAGTGTGCCCGTGGTTCTATTAAGTGCCCACCAAGCTTACTTTTATCCCATGAAGCCAAGATTTGGCTAATACTTACTTTGTGAACTGGATTCTGAGACCGTGATTATCTCTCTGAAAACCAAGATGTTGTGTGCATCTCGTTAAAGACAAGTCTTGGGTAGCTTGTTACTCAAATCAGAGGTACAAATTGCTCCTCGAACTTTGTTGTGAGTCTGTGGAAGGTGTTCGACGTCAATAGATAACTTACGTGCAGTCCACTTAAGAGTGCGTGAAGGCTTCGTTTAAAAATGAGTAAATTTGAAATGTTTTTCATTGTTTATGTCGTAATACTTTCACAATAGCAGAAGTATTTTTTTGCATTACTTGACTAGAAATAATTGGTTCTAATTTGTTTAAATACTTCCAGTAAAAAGTATCACAGGGTTTTAGAATTTATTGTTCCAAATTATGGACGTATTGAAGAGTTTGATTTGTCTGGCGACTGCGATGTGCATCGGTGCCATGTCGGAGATGAGCGCCTGGAGCCGGACTGTGGCTGTTCAGGACATCGGAAATGAGAGCAGCGAGGCTTGAACTGCACAAGTCTAACGATGACCTTACTATTCTTTACTTACTAGTATGCTAATGAAACATTGCATGCCAAAATGTTTCGAGTGAATCCTACTGTTCAAGTAAGTTTGCAGCTTTGTTTTGATGCTGAGGATTTGAAGCTGCGGAGCAGAGAAGAGGATTCTGATGCATGTCACGCACGGGGAGAGGGGGATGGAGAAACTGTGAGAGTTTGACTACCCGTGTCCAGTACACCTGCTCCACAACCTGATCACTACACCTGCCCCACTACCTGATCACTACACCTGCTCCAAAACCTGATCACTACATCTGCTCCACAACCTGATCACTACACCTGCTCCACAACCCGATCAATACACCTGCTCCAAAACCTGATCACTACACCTGCTCCACAACCTGATCACTACACTTGCTCTACGACCTGATCACTACACCTGCTCCACAACCTGATCACTACATCTGCTCCACAACCTGATCACTACACCTGCTCCACAACCTGATCACTACACTTGCTCCACAACCTGATCACTACACCTGCTCCACAACCTGATCACTACACCTGCTCCACGACCTGGTCACTACACCTGCTCCACAACCTGATCACTACACCTACTCCACAACCTGATCACTACACCTGCTCCACAACCTGATTGGCTTCGTAATTCTACATAAACGAAGCGACTGCACAACATCGTAACCACCGCAGCCACTCATTACATGAGAACTCGAACTACATTGAGTGGAACTTGTTTTGTCATTTTACACTGGCAAAACTTCTACCTCAACTGCCTAACGTGAAAATTTTGTACCTTACGTGTAGAACGCATATGACACCATCAATCTGTATGTATTAACCATGGTATCTCTATCTTCACTGCAGCCTTCTTTTCTTTTCAGGTAAAAAAGTTGTGACCTAAATTTCTCTTCCACTTCAATCTAGCATCACACTTCAGATTCGATTTTTCTACCAGCCAACACCGTAAAATGGAAGAGCTATCTGTATATTTTGATTAATAACTCCAACGTTGCCGTAGTCTTTGATTGCACCATTTTTGAGATGTCTAACCATAAAACTCAGAGAACGCGTGCTGGTTACAAACCGAACATTCCAACCCAGATCGTGCCACCACAACTCAGCTCCATGACTGATGAGAGCGAGGGCAGGAGGTAGCGCGAACAATGAGGCTGTGGGTCAAAGAAACACTTCTTCATTGAGGGAATGAAATTTATAAGTAAAACACACCGGGATTTCTATACTCTTATACATGAAAAACAGCAACTCAGATATGTATTTTTAAACTGAATCATAGAAAATTTATTCATTTGAATTCTTTTATTTCAGTATTTACGTTTTCGTTAAGGAAATAACCTTGTTGCGTGATCCAAGATCAAACTGAGAAAACTTTTTTAATGCATTGCGTGTTCAAAGAATGATTCGTAGCATCATTGGACATCTTCCAATGACATGATTCGTAGCATCTTCCATCGTAGACGTAGCATCATTAGATGCTTATGTTCCATCATGCTTGATTTTCTTCTTTAGCGTTAGAGCACATGTGAGATACAGAAGTGAGATGAGTTGGATGCTATAGTTACAGCGTATATCAGCAGAACCTGCTCTCAGAGATGACACAGTGTATGCTTTAAATGCAAGGAAAAAGGAAAGCTACGATAGCTGAAGTTGATTGCAGAATTCAGTGACCCCCAACAAGGCCACACGCAGACAGGAAGGAGGAAGAAGCCCGACTTAATTATGCGAATTCAAAACTAGCGCTGAGAGTGACGGCCTGCAGGCGGGCGTGAGGGACCGCGGAGCGGAGCAGACGCTGCTCACTTTGGGCCGCAGGCGTGGGGGACGTGGTGTTCACAGTTGGTGCATGTGCAAGTAGAGTTGCTGGGATGTTATAAACTCTCGTGAAACACAATAGGGTTAGAGTGCTGAACGAAATACCTGGATTACGTGTGCGGATATTTCAGAACATCTATTGGGTCATATTCATGTTTGGACATCTTTTTAAAATTGATGATTGCTAAATCTGAAATAGTACACACGAACTATATTTCTGTTAGTTTCAAAGAAGAATAAGTGAAAGCGCTAACTTTAGCTATGAAAAATGATGCACTTACAATGCATTCTATGTTTTTGTTTCTACGAAGAGTAAAAAAATACTGAATTTTTAAGAATTTAATTTTGATTTTGAATTGTACTATTAGAATAAATTTGACAGAAATTAAAATACTGGTGAGTTTTTCTACGCAAATTTGCGTCTTTTTTTCGCAGAAATTTTTATCTCAATTACATTGGGTGTGCTAATAGTTTTCAATGTAAAAAATGCTTCTATAAATCTTTTTTAAATGGAAAATAATTTATTTCTCTGAACATTTATCGTTTTCTGGAGGCACAGTTCTACAAATGTTGGTGTGCTTAAACATACACACACAGTTTTTGTAAGTCTCAGCATCAAATGGTGATCTGAGCTAAATCAACATAGTACGCTCATCAATTCATACGACCGCCGGCGTAGGTTTTCTACCTAAAGAGGCTCTTCCTTTTGTTCAATCTATGATACTTTTCTTCAGTGAGCGTATGAGTGCTCTGGTCGGCTTCGAGGCGTCAACTTTGTCTAACGCCCCTCACTGGCGTGGGAGAGAGCGGTGTGGGAGTGAAGGACTCTTTCGTTTCATAAAGTCAGCACACTTGTCATACTTGCTAGCTTATAAACTGTCTGACCTACCATACAAGCTGGGCCCAAACCTGTATTCAGTGCTTCTCGTATAGAAGGCAGTTACAGGTGACTCCCAAATGTAGCAAATGCAAAAAAGTTGTGCGTGCGAAAGGATTTCTCAGGTTACTCCCTACTTAGAATTTAGGTAATTATTAATGGTTAATCTGGTGCGCGTTGGGTGTGGTTCAATTTAGTTGAAAATTTCTGGGGCGAAAACTACTAAGTTTTTCTTTTCATCGACCTTAATTCCTTGGTTTGACATGTTGAAGTCTCACAGTTGAATGAAGTTTTCGCGTTATTATTCAAACTTCTAGCTCTTGAAGCCTGTAATGATCTTTTTCTGTGGGACGGGCGGGTAAGTAACGCTCTTTTTCGGAAAAATGAAGGGTGGAGAAAATCAGCTTACTCCAAATGAAAGTAATTAAAATACGTACAGCATTTTATTTATTATTTCGATAAAAACTGTTTATTACTTGATAATCACTTGATTATCATGGAAAACTTTACGTCAGTAATGGAGCACAATAATATTGCGCATAAGCTAAAATACATTGTGAAAATTCTCTCCAAAGTAGTTGATCCATCAAAACGGTTTTTCTGAAAAAACGAGAATTGTTTTTCAGTTCTGAAAATCCCAACATAAATGCTCAGATGAAATGGATCATTAAATTTTGAAAAGTCACTCTTCAAAATCGCATGCTCAGAAATTATGTCATAGTTCAATGGTAATTCAATGATCTCTTGCAAACCATGCAGTACACCCAGACAAATTTATGAAAAAGATTATTTTTAATTTAAAGTGAAGGGCATGAATCTGGACTTCATCACGTTTCAGTTAGATGGAGCTGCGGCTTATACGGTAGGGGATCGATAAACTTGGGAAATAAATGTTTCTCCATTCATGTTAATTTGGCTTTTTGATGGCGCTACGGGCAGCTCGATCACCAGATTTTTAACGCTGATTTTCCCCTCTGGGGAAAACTGTGAGTTGGCAGGCTCGTGGTACGATAGTGCTGGACGCGTTAGGTGCCTTAAGTATGGAAATCAACAGCACGAATAGAGATGTTTAGTGAAGTTATGACTAATGGCATTAAACTAATTTATTTGTGTTTCCTAATGGAGTGTGATACCCTAATTCTCGTATTTAAATTGAACCGAAATGAAGATTCGTGGCTTTCTTCGAACTTCTTTCACCGTAAATTTGAGGAGCATTTGATCAATTAAGTTTCAATTCCGCCGACAGTGTTTGAACAATGACTGAAATCACTTAAATGATGTACTCCGTTTATAAAACAAAAATTAAATTTTGATCATTACTCTATCATCAGGAATGATCCAGATTTTTTTGTAGCTTACATTTGTTAACTTTTTAGTAATTTAAAAGGGTAAGCAGCAAATGCGCTTCTCTGGCCTAGCTGAGAAACCTACATTGTCAGTGCTTAATTATTTTGCCTCCCATTTATTTCAGCTTGAGGTCTCTCTCAACAAGCCGTGAGGTTAAGGTTCGTGTATCGGTGTGGCTAAATTTATGTCATATTTAACAAGTAGGTCTCAATTAAAGTTGATTTAATTCTTCTAGTTCTCGGGGGTGTTCAATTACTTTGTGAATCACTTCTGGTGGACGTATGCAGTTAGTTAACGTTACTGACCCTGTCGAGTCGTATCGAGTGGGGAAGAAATCCTCGTACATTACTAGTGGAAATTTTAATTCACTGCTTCAGCTTTGGCAAATGCAATGAAATGTTCTTTCTGTGAAATTACACACGTAGTTTGTTTTATTTTTGGATTATATGGTTTGATTTCTTTATGTATCAACGGAAGATTGAAATTAGAAACATTATAATGTATAAGCAAGCTTTGATTCCAATTGAGGTCTCTGAATCTAAACACTTTAAGCCAATATATGGAATTTCTATACAAAGAACGCTAAATTTACAACCGATAATTTCATCAACCACAAATCAGGATCGACCGGCAAGCCTTCGTTCCTATCAAGAATTAAACCTTGTTGAAAGCGTGGGAGAAAATCAGGAGGAAGTTTACGTTTTCCAAACATTGGCGAGCTCATGTTAAAGATAGGTCGAGATCAGAAAACATTCCCTAACAAGATTCAGAAAAATATTCCTTTGCTGACGTTAATGAGCGGCTTGCCAGAAATAAGCTACCTTTCAATCTGATCATTGACGGCATGCTGAGAAAGATCATTTACACACGAGTAACGGTTCACTGTGCAACACACGAACAATCATCAAAATGATCGAATTTATCTAAGGAGTTGTCAGCAATTTCCTACACCCTTAGAAAATTTATACCCAGAAACGGATTCCAATCTTGGTGATGGCTGTGGTATTAGTTTAAAATAACAGGAGGTTTTATCGTGTGATCAAATGTCGAGGCATTTATAGGAAAAAACTGAATGTTGAAAGTATGTTGAAATGCTTCCAGATGCCAAGGAGCATTACGGTATGCATTGAAAGGCTCTTCAATGGAATGAAGGTTTGAACTATGCTGCTTGGGAAACACATCAGGCTAGAAAATATTATTCTTCGCTCATTAACAAAGAACAACGCAACAATACTCACATTTATTAAATTTTGAGCTTATCGTACAGAATTCTCGCTAAATACCTTAGTTACCATCTGGGACGATAGTTAAGTTGTTGCTCTACGTGCAGCACTCAAGAGAAAAGCATGTCACTGAAGCGTACACAGCGTGGACTAACTGCCTAAACAAGGTACTGTGTCAGAGAGCGGCATTCATGCTTTATGTAGCTAAACACCCGCCATTGCTGAACTAAACATCAGGTTAGATGTAAACAAACATCGGCTTCTTAGGATGCTTTATTTCCAATCAAGCCTGATACATTTGATCTTGAGCATTGGTTTTTCAAATGCCTTATAACTAACACTATATATAGGACACCATGACGGTTTCCTCCGTAAAGCCGGTACCCATTTCCGACACCTGGGTTGAGTGGGGTATTGTGCTTGAGCTTTCCCTTATATCCAACGGGGAAAAACACCGCGCCAGCACCGGGATACAAACCCTCCACTCCTACATGCAGGGCGATGCCTGAATCAATGTGCCACGGCGAGCACTACCAAAGAATTGTTACGTTCTCTGTCAACGCAACAGTTAGTCATAATGATTCGATTCAAGTGGGAAAAAATTCGTGTGCTATAAATTGGCAAGAAAAAAGTAAACGTTTAGTAGCATGAAGAAATTTATGTTCATTATGCGAGTAGCTTAAACTTCTCTGTTGCAGTAAGGATTCTTTGCAAAATTTGTAATTTCCACCCAGTTTTAGCAGCTTGAAAAGTATTCAATTCATTAAGATAGTACCACTGTCTACATTCGTCTACACATTATACCTCAGTAACTTTTGAGAAAACTTCTCATGAACAACCGCTTGCAACTGTCCGAAAGAATGTAAGTTGAGTGAAACTATTAAAATCTTTCTGCCTCAGCGGTAAACGAGTCTATGTACTGGATTAGATCTATTACTTTCATCATTAGGGCCGGCAGTCTCCAGATCGCATTTCTTGCACAGCGCTGTCCCCTCATACCGACAGTCGGGACGGCTCTCGCGCTGATCCGCTGTGGAACTTGGAAGACCTTTGGAAATCCGCTCTTCTCTAAAAAGGCTTCCCTCCTGATCGGAGAAAAATACCCGCGTGCTTTGTACTATCAAACTCCAAAAACTTTTACTTGAGTCGTGCTGTGCTTAACGAGTGCAGGGTAGTAGTACCCTGACTGGGCTTTGTTATTGACTGTCTATGTGTATGGGGAAAATAATCTGGAACTGATTTTGATGTAGAATAATAGAAAAATTTTGTGTGTAGTGATCATACATGACCGATCTACTTTACACAAACGAGGAATTGAGAGAACTAGCGGTGACGAGAAACCAGCTACAATTTCAACTAAACTATGTTGCACCTTAAGTTTTGGTGACGTTTTTTGTAACATGTGCATGCTGTGAAGCGAAAAAATCATTTGATCGGGAAAAACTTCTTTTTACAGCATTTGTTGAAAACGTTACTATTTAAGCTACACGAAGTAAGTGGCTAACATCAATACACATAACCGAGGAACAAAGAGGAAATGTTTGTAACGTATTGAAGAAAATAAGCCGTGAAAAAAACACTTTAGTTCTTGAAAGACATCTGCTTAGTATTCAGTGACAGCACCTCCGCTTTTAATAATAGCTTTCAGGCGAATTCCGTAAGTTTTACTAAATCATGATGATTTAAGTGGCATCTTAATCCCATCTTCCTTTTGGAAACACCTTTAATCCCCTAAGGTTTATATTACGACTCGCATGGATGGGACTTTCAAGTTTCTTCTAAGTATTTTCTGTCGGCGATTAGCCCGATGTCTGAGTAGACCTTGCCAATAACCTTGATCTTGTTACTTTGGAATTATTTACAAGCTACCTTTGCCGGATGCTCAGTATCATTTTTATGTTGAAACAAACTTTAAGATCCAACACGCGCTAGTGTCAAAAGGTAGTCGATGCCCCCTTCTAGCATGATCACCTGGGCTGCATGCCAGATACCGCCAGATCTTGCACACACGTGCGATGCATGCCAGATACCGCCATTCTACAGATCATTCTCTATCGAAACTACATGTATATTTGGAGAAGAAGACAGAAATTTTACGAACTGTACAATAAAAAATTGCTCTCGTAATTTTAGTCATGATATATTCATAGCACCTACAATTCATTTTACTTTTATCATATATTTCAGGCGCAATTCTTTTGTTTTTCATGTGAACTGATGATGGAGCTGGACTCCGAAACGTTTTCTTAGTAAAATGAAAAATTGTATCGGAATTTCTTTCCTTTTCAAGTTTCTGATGAAGTTGCGATTAAAGCAAACCACTGACGTGTTCAGATTTATTAAGTCAATATAATTACAGTCTGCTGGCTGATAACTGTACGGAGATAATGCTAGTTTGTGCAGGATGTTTTACGACAAGAGGTACACAAATTCACAAGCAGAAAATGGCCAGATGAACAGTTTTTTTGTATGAAATTTTCAGAACACTTTTGGGTTTGTGAGATATTAGCAGTTTGTTGTTTTAAAGTATGAAATTTAGTTTCTCAGCAGATTTTTAAAGCTTTCTTCTAAATCTCACGGTAGTAAGTTTTATCTACAGTTCTTTCAATTATTTGAAATTTTCCTGTGCCATTAAATGCGAAAACAACCCCATACAATTCTGCCTTTAACACTATGTTCAAATTTTTGAACTGGGGTTTTTCTCGGTGTTGGAAGTTTCCTCTTTCTTCTAACATGAGTAACGTGATTATGGTCATATTGTTCTACCTTACCTTCATCAGGCTGCAAAATTTATTTAGAAAAACAGCATCATCCCTTAAATCATCCAGATTATTCATCTGGCAGAAAAAGCTGGCCTTAAATCCCTTTTAAATCCCTTTTCAGCGCATCCCTTTTCAAACTGCGATATTGATTTTAATGGCGCTTCTTCAGTGATGAGATCTTGAGAAGTATTCATTACTAATTAATCGCTAACTGACATGTATTCTAGAACCGATTCGATAAATGTTGATCTAATGTGATAAGTTTATCTCTCGTTACAAAAGGATTTGTTTTAATCTTACGTAATATGTTTCGTCAACTTTAGATTGAAGTCTTTCTTGGAGCACCAGGTCATGTAAAATATTTCCTGGTCAAAGTCATTTTCCATTTCTTCACGGTGTTACCTACAGCACTTGAAGGGACTCTTAATAAAGCTCTTAGAAACGTTTAGATGGCTCATTTTTTTGTGTTTGAGAAGAAAGAAATTCGATCTTTCAGGTCTATTGGAACTTTCTGTATTTCGGCATCATTTAGAGCTCTAAGAAAGGCTTATATCGTGAAATAAACCTTCAAATACCTTGACAACTTAGCATCTCATTTCATTTTAGTTTTACCAGAGGTTTCAAGTATATTTACATGCATAAACCTTCAAGAATTACAAATTCAGAACTCGTTTTAGGAGTGTAGTTACTTTTTTCCCCATTTAAGAATGAAACATTCATCAATTCATTTAATGAAAGAAATCTTATACTCTTGATGAGTGTCAATGTACACTTTTACTTCTTAAGCAAGTTCCGCGGCTTCATTTCCTTAGAAACTACATTGGATTGCGTTTTTCGGAACTGTCCAAAAAACTTGTTCCTCATTACTGTAAGTGTACAATCCTATTAAGAAAATATAACCTTTTGCGCCTACAGTGTGACATGATCAATGCCTTGACTCTTGATTTGGTTCGAGGATGTATTTTTTTCACGTTCCACAAAAGAAACGCCCTCATGCAATGCTAGTAGACCGAGGCTGCCAGGGAGAGCCTCACGTCCTCTGACTGCCTCAACCTGTCCAACTGCGTGAAAACTTTACCTGAAACTCAGTATGTCAGCCCTGCAGAGGAGCGCTCCTGCGCTGGCAGAAAAAGCTTGACTCTTGAGCCTTGAGCCAAGCCTTTCTTTTTACTTTGAATTGGTAGCAGGAGTCTAGCTCGCTAATATTTTATTTTAATGTTTTGACTCACACTGATGGTCAAATAATAAACGTGGTCGAAATGAGCATTTCAACAATCGCTTTTAAGTTATTTTCATGATGTAGGCTTGATTACTCGATGGCTATGGCTAGTATACAATTTACCACTGAGTTTACCACACTTTATTTATGCATTACTCGCTCGTGAGAAGCAATACATAATACAATTTTCTAATCGACGATTAGATTCTACATGCTTACACGGCATGTGCAACATTTACGAAGTTAAGGGTGAAAAGATTTATTTACTCCTACGTTGAGTTATTTTCCGACAGTGCTATGTCTCACACCTTCAACGCATATTAAAATGACCTGTCGGTAAATTTTTCACTGTATCTATTCAAAGTTTCATGCTTTCATTACTAAAACATCTTTCCACAAATATCGAAGCACTTGTGTTTTTTTTATTTTTAAACATCTTCAGTCCTGAATTTACGTGTTGTGTTTGTTGCCTTCTCCTTTTATATCCTGCGAGCGCGAAGGCAGTAGAGAGCAAGCCAAGTGTCAGGAGGTAGTTAACAAATTCCAATCAATGGCGAGCACATGCACAAGATAGGTCAAGATCTAAAAATAACCCCTACAAGATTCAGAAAAATATCCTTACTATTGACGTTAATGAGAAGCTTGCCAGAAAGTGAGTTCAGTGCCAAGTGTGAGAGAAAAATAAAAACTGAAATGTAATGTAAGAGAAAGTGCTTGTGAGCTAGTATTAATGGGGTTATACGAAAGAATCAAAGATTTCATTCATTGAGTACAGAAATTTTCTCAGGACATCAATGTTTGAAGATTATGTTGTAAATACCAGTATGAAGTTCCCAATAATAAGTTAAATCCTAGTTTCAAAAATTGTGAGCCAAAAGTATTCCTTTAATTTTTACATAAAGTGATTTTCCTGTGGAGACATCACGCTCGCTTGTGGTTCCGTATTTTCGCTTAGATCTGAGGACATCAAGAAAGAGATAGCATCATTCGATAAATATTTCTCAAGCACAAGCTTCAGGATAGTACTGGTCAACAAGCACCGTATATCTTCTTTCCCTCGGCTCATGGATAAACTAACTGCCGCGTTACAGGCCTCCTTGGTTTCTCAATTGAGCTGTGCAGAGTGTGCATCAGAGAGCGTAAAAATTATGTTTGGGACGAATGGTATCAGGGGAGGCTGAGCGTCGTGATAGGAGTTACCGCATCAGCACTTAACCTGTTAACCAGTCATTATTTTAGAAATTTACCCTCATCAATAGCTTTTAAATTTTAGGAAAATCATAACTTACTTCAGACGTGCGGGTATGAGAATCGTTCAATTTTAAAGCAAAAACTATTTTAAACCATCATCTTAGCTCGTATCCACTCACCATTGTTAAAATGTTACGAACCATCTTTTGTTGGTTGTGCATATTTTTCTCCTTACGATTATTTCCTTTTTTCTGATTTTATGTTTTAGTTTTGTTAATAGTGTTTATGGCTTCATAAATTTACTACATTGCCCGTTTCGTATTTTCTCTGAGAATTTTGATATTTTTAAACGGTGATGTACGAATACCTAAAACGCTATTTTGTACATATGTAATTTCCAACGTAACTTTTAGAAAATTAATTTTTTATACTTCCTACGTAGTTCTCTCCTTTAAAATGAAGATCAGAAAGATTTCTACCAACACTTTTTTGCAAAAACGAAATGTAAACCATCAAACATTAGGTTAGGTATATCTCACTTGCTCATCAAATTAACTCCCTCAGCATTTGATTAATTTCCTTTCTTGTTAATTAATAGAGAAAAGGGAATTTAAAAAAATTAATTTAAACATATCGAGCTCAGGGTTATTTTCAAGAAATTTTATACGAACAATAATTAAGTTCACACTCTAAATCCGTTAAATGATTAATTTTCTGTTTTTTAACCCAAGCTATAGTAAATTCTCTTTGAATCCAACCATGCCATTTGTTGCTTCAAACGTGTCTTCATTCGCCTACTACAGCTTGGGGACGCCCAACCACTCGCGTGTCT
>JACJUY010011996.1:2735-19579 GCA_014220935.1 Platorchestia sp. MABIK | reverse complement strand
TTCGATAAACCTAGAAGTATATAATGCATTAGAAAATATTGAACTTTGTGCAATTATTTATATGCTAGAGTGGGTGTACTACATGTAGACTTAAAAAAATATTCAATTCCTATTTGAATTGCAACTTCATCTCATAAATTATGATAAAATAAGTGTGTGCCTTACAAATACTGTATCTATCCGTTAAAATATTCAAACTGCGGATTTTACAGAGATACTCATATCAGTTTCCGTGTCTTGAAAACGAATTAAGTATTAACTCAAACTGGATTACAATATGATCGTGGTTTATATATGCAGGAATACTTTGATAATTAGAGACAACTACTAGTCTACAGTGAAGACGCAAGAACTAAATTTAAAGTTGAGAAGTACAAATAACACTGAACTGGGGCGTTGGAGTAAGGAGTAAGAGTACAGAGGAGACGTGCGAATATTGGTGAGAAAGAGCTTTGAGAAATGAAACCTCCAGCGGTCCTCTTGCATGGTAAATTGATGAGCTCTGAGACCATCAGTGCGTCTCCTAGTTTATTTATTTATTCATTTATGCCGAAAACCCTCCTTTATGTTTATTTTTCAGTGAGTTTGACTCCGATCATCTCATCATTTCATCAACTATGCCATGACGAATTCATCAACACACTATTTCATGTTATATGGCTGAGTAGTTAGGCTTAAATATCTATTATCTTTGCACAACTGTTTTCAGAAATGCTGTTATTGATGCTTCAATTAATTTTGTTCCTGCAGCGCACTTTTTCAGGTTTGGCCCTGTTTTTCTGCGATTGTTCGACTGATAGTGGCAATACTCGTATGTGCAGTGAATAGAAACGCAACAATTAATCTTGTCATAACATCTTCTAAACAAACTTACAAATATTCTAATTCCAATCTGCATCAAAGCATTCAAATGGGGGAATACTGTTTTATGTAAGGCACATGATGTGACCGGCCACCATAAACAGTGCGAATTGTAGATAATTTAAATTTTCAGTAAACTGATAATTTTTTATTGTTCGACTCAATCAACACACGGCGTTCGTGACTGCCAGTTAAAATACTAATGAAATAATTTGAAATGAGCATTGATCAGCAGTTGAACAGCATTAAATATTGATAAATAAAACAATATCTGTTCATGAGTTCAGTACACGAAGAGAGAGGTACGCCGTTCTAAAGAGATGATGCACACCGTCACGCTGCGCACAACCAATTAGCGAGCGTAAAGAGCACCTTCGGCAGGACCGTTTGGGCGTCCGGGACTCAACCGATCGCTCCTTCTAGTATCAGCCAATTCGTTCGTTTATTTAGGACAGCAATTTTTTGCTTGCAATGATGATGATACACCATATACATGCATGCATTTACAAAATAAGAATGGTCTACTACACCGTTTTCTCTTGGTTAACTTATAGTATGTCAACTTTGAGTCAGTGTATCCATGTTTCCTCTCTTTTTCAAACATTTCAGCTCTACGATCTTAGTTTTCAGAATTTGGAACGAGTACATAAGTGTGAGTTTATGCGATGAGAAGCAATGCGCATGGAAAGTCCTTGAGCACAGGTGTGTCGGACGGTTCCATAGCTAATTTCTCCCCGATATCACACTTGTTGGTCCACCAACGTATAGGAGCACGAGGGCGTTGGGTAATACTCGTTACTTGCTCCTTGAAATTATTCACGTCTGAAGTTGCAGTTCCAACGTTACAGAATTTTCAACCGAAAATCCTTAATGACTTCTTACAAAAACGTGAACGTCAACTTTTAAAACATCATTAAAAAAATGGTTCCCGCTACCTTTTCAAATGCCAATCGAGGCTCTCACAGCAAATGCAGTCGAAGATCTCTCCATCAATAGCTCAGTCTCCTCTGACGTTGTTCTGAAGGTTTACCTCTAACAAGACCCATTTTTTACCTGGACTTGGGTTAAGGATGTGAGTAAGCTAAAATGACCATGAAAAATTCTATACTTCATCTGCAGCAGTAGGGATAGAAGTTTTGAAATTTTATCTATTCTGCATTTTATTTCTTCCTTTCCTTTTTATACACCAAATTTTCATTCAAATCACAGCAGTGAGATTCTATCACATTAAAAACGAAATTATTTTGCTTAAAAATTATTGGGACCTAATTTTTGCATCTTTTTGGCATCTAGAATATAAAAAAATGTAAGGAAATTACAGAACGGTTTATTGCACGAACTTTTTCTCGCTCCACTCGAAAAAGTTCTGATGCCGTGGACTTGTGTTGCTATAACAGTTGTGTGAGGCTACTGACTTGTTGCCTGCGTTCTTCTTCGTTTGTGCTGGCGTTGGGTAATACTGTTACTGTTGTTACTCACCTGTGATTACCACCACTGTTGTTACTCACCTGTGATAACCACCACTGTTACTCACCTGTCATCATCACCACGGTTGTCACTCGCCAGTTTCACAGCACCTGGGCCCTCCTCACAGGGGTGAAAAGAGTCAGGTGTAGAAGAGTGTGTTGAACCCTCGACGGAGAGAGAGATGGGAATTAGAAAAATAGATACTAAATATTTAAAGAAGAAAACAACAGATAAATAGAGAAAAATCTTACACTGTACTGACCTGATCAAAGTGAGGATAATCAAAACAAACTACAAGATTCAAATATATGACTTAAAGTAAGCTACATGAACGAGGACGAGTTACGTATGGAAAAAAACTTTTGCATTCGTCCATTTGTTTTTTGGCGAGTGTAGTGCAATACAAAGATAAGTTAACATCCCGGATAAATTTCTTTGTGGCTTCTAAGTACAGTTCTGAGTACCGAAGCACGCTGGCAAAACCGCTCAGCTGGACGAACATTGGCTGTTTGAATCCGCTCACCCCACGTCGCTGTTATGAAGCATGGCTTTATCCTGTGACTTTATAGCTCATGCTAGTCAATTTAAACTATTAAGATGTTCTTCTAATGCAATAAATCTTTCAACTTTAAAATTTGTGTCCATTTTCGAATTAAAGTATGAGCCGCGACCAGCCGCGATCTCAGCAAATTTGTTTTCTTTATTTCTTCCATTTGATAAAACATTTCCAAATGGGTTTTGACATGCCTATAATTGGTTGTCCTTATCGAATTTTGAATACATTCTCTCATTTTTATTGTATTTTCAGACTCTCAATTGCTTTTTTCTGATGTGTCAATGCTGGAAAGGTTTTATTTTAATACAATGACTTACTTCTGTTCTCTTGGTGTCGGACATTTATTTTCACTACAAGTTATTGAGTTTCTCCCTAATCAGCATATACAGCTAACTCTAATGGGAGGCTAACTCTAATGGGAATTAGGAGGAAACGTAGGCAGTTTTCGTTAAGTAAATTCTTTTACTAGTTATTGCTCACGTAAGAAAACTGTGCATAGGAAAACGTTTTTACTAGGTTACCGTCTGCATTTGCTTGAGCAGTTAGTAATTTTCAACGGAAAATTGTTCATAACTCGGAAAAAATTAACGAAAAACTGATGGACATTTTGGAAGGTATAAAGTTCTCATAAATCTAAGAACCGAAATCAAGCAGTTGAAAAATGAACATCAATAGTGAACATAACAACTGAAATGGCGGAAAATCATTTCAAAATTCAATTAGAAATTTCCGCACGGACGGTTGTGTACATCATATCATTCTTCTATTTATGAGTATAAAGTGTCATGTAAATAAGATAGAAGCTCGAGTTTTGGGAAATTGCCGTGGTTTTAGAAACATTTCTTCAGAAAATTTGTTGATAATAACAGCATTGCCAGCAACGAGTGTTTGAAATAATGAAATAAGTTTTCGAGAAATATTCGTCGCAATTTGAAGTGATTGAACTATTTGAAACTGGAAATTACATGGCTGCTCAATTTTGTTCACGAATAGCATTTAAAAACCTACGAAACAACGCTTGGTAGTTTTAAGCTTTAGTACTCCTTCCGCTAAAGGAATTAAAATAGAATCGAATTGCAAAAATCAGTTAGAATACGAGAAAAATACTACCCAAAATCTTCTTATAATTTATGCTTCGGTCGAAGAATAAAATTGGAATTCTATTGCAAATGGGTAGAATTTTTATTTCTCTCATCAAAAAACGATTCGAAAGGCCTGAGAATGTGTTAATTCTTTTTGAGTTCCCTTCCGTTGTTTGGATTTTGGAAATACCAATTCTGAATATATTGTTGAGGACACCTCTTTTCTTGAATTTAAAGTATTAGACAATGATGGATGTATTTATCGTACAGCTGAACAATACAAAACAAAGACCCATATCTGAATCGACATTACGTTAGAGGGAAGTATTTTGAGAGATGGGGAGTTTGAACGAGCTATATTATATTTATGCAATTAGAACTTAGTGATCTTAATTTCAACCCATCTAAATCTATCTGAACTGTGTTCCGACAATTCTTACTACAATACGTACAGCAAAGGAAAATAGAGTTAGTTCGCTTCAATCATTCTCAAGAATTTGAAAATGTGAGCAATTATGGCTTTTCTACTTGTTGCAGGGAAATCACTGAAATTTCGTATTCCGAATCTAAAGCAGACATTTTTAGTGTAAGTTCCAATGGTATAAGAACAATTTTTATCTAAGAGCTTACGCATCAGTCTGTAGTGTAGCTTTCCATAACGAAGCCAAACATTTTCATTATCAAATTCCTCTCCAACAATACTCTTGTGTGCTAAATTGATGAACTGTGAGGCCTCAGTGCCTCTACTAATTTATTCATTCATCTATCCGAGAACCTTTCTTTACGTTTGTTTTTATGGAAGTTTAACTTCGATCATCTTATTCGCTTCATCAACTATGCTATGAAGAATTCATCAATTCTGTTACTGGTACTGGGTAGTAAGGCTTAAATATACTTACAATCTTTGCAAAACGTTCTTTAGAAATGCTATTATTGATGGTTTAAAAAATTTTGTTCTTGCAGTAAACTTTTTCAGGTTTAGCCCTGATTTTCCTGGATTGTACGACTCAGAGCAGAAATTTGTGCTCTAAATAGAGACTTAACCATTAATCTTGTCATAAATTCTCCTATGAAAACTTGCAAAAAAATTCTAATTTAAATCTACATTCATGGATTCAAATGGTGGAATACAATTTTATGAAAGACAATGACGTGACCGGCCACTACAAACAGCGCCTATAATAGTTAAGAAAATGAGAAGTCATCATTTCATAGACACAGTATTTAACAAAAAAGCCTGAACAGTTAATTTATATCTTAAGCAAACAAATATCTCTTATTGTTCGACTCCTTATACACATGACGGTAACGACTGAGACAAATATTTGGGACAAATCTTGCGCAAATAAATCTGCCCAAACTTTATGAAAAGTGGCTTGAAACTCTTATAAAATATTATAAAATGAGCATTGGCCAGCAGTTGAACAGGTGTTGAATATAGGTAAGTGAAGCAATATCTGTTCGTTAGTTCAGTACACGAAGACAGAGGTACGCCGTTCTAAAGAGATGATGTCCACCGTCACGCTGCGCACAACTCATTAGCGAGCGTAAAGAGCACCTTCGGCAGGACCTCGTTTGGGTGTCCGGGACTTGTTCGGTCGGTCCTTCTACCATCAGCCAATTCGTTCTTAGAACAGCAATTTTTGCATGGAATGATCATGGAGATGATGATGCACCAAATACAAGCATGCATTTACAAAACACAAGAATGGTCTAAAATACAATTTTCACTCGATGGCTAATAATAGTTTTATTTTATCTGTTTTATTGACAATAAAACGTGCAAATGAAAAAGTTTGCATGCATGCGTTTTCCAAAATGTGTATCTTCGTCAAAGCGAATTTACATCTCAAATTGGAAAGCAATTTTCCACACAGATTAATTCCTATGAATGCAGCAGTGAAAATTTGGTCGTGGCTTATGACCGGCATTCATACAGGCGCAAAAAAATTAACAGCGACTTCCGATATTCGAGCATCGAAACACCAAGATAAACTATGAAAAGAAAGCAAAGTATTTTGAGGCGACGCACTCATTATTAAACAAAGTACCAGAGTGAGAGCGCTCTGATGGATCACACTGAAGAGGATTCTCCTACTACAGCATTCATGGAAAATAAATAATAAAAAATCTAGTTCAAAATATGAATATTTGTCCAATTAGATTTGAAAATTCACCGGAATTCAGCAAGTTTTAAAAATTGCTGGTCTATCAGGTGAATCCTGAAAACAAAATTCTGAAAATCCAATTTGTAACTTTTTAGTTGAGCACGACTTACGAGTATTACTTACCGCATAAACTTATTTAAGCTTGACTAATGTGATCAATTACGATCGACTAACTGGGAAAACGTTCTGACTGAAGCAATGGCCAGAGTTCAATGTTTAGACGCTTTCTCTAAGACTTTCAGCACACAACTTAATGTTTTCTAACATGACATGTTTTGCTGATTTTTAGTGTGGCTCTCAACAAAAAAGAATAGTTTGAATTTTGCTTAAAGCATTGTTGCCAGGGCAGAGGCGAACACCTGATCTCGTGTGGGTCATACTCTTCAAATGTAAGCAGCTCTTTGTGAGTTGAGCCCACAACATAACGCACGAAGTACACAGGTCACCGAAGCGGTCCTACATTTAAATTCACAACATAATTGTATGGAGTAAGTTAACTTAGAGTCAGTGCCTTCATGTTTCCCCTCTTTTTCAAACATTTCAGATTTATGATCTTTGTTTTCAGTACAAACGAGTACATACGAGCGAGTTTTTATGATGTGGAGCAAATGCACATGGAAGGTCGATGTGCACAGGTGTGTCGGAAGGTTTCATAGCTAATTGCACTGCGATTTCACACTTGTGGGTCCACCAACGTGTCGGAACCCGAGGTCCAATGGCAAATTCATTATTCACTTGTTGAAATCATTTACGTTATAAGTTGCAGTTTCGAACGTTACAAAATTTGTAGACGAAAATCCTTAATGACTTCCTACAAAAACGTAAAAATTAACTTTATGAACATTATGGAAAAATGCAGGTTCGCTACCGACTCGAATGCCAATCGAAGCTTGAGCAAATGCAATCGAAGATCTTTCTTTCAATAGCCCAGTCACCTCTGACTATTACGAGAAAATTATAAGTATTGAGAGAAAATAGCACATTTAGCCAAAGGAAACTTAGTTTGATGAGAAATATTAACCATGGTGTTAACCCGCTCAGCCCACTTAGCTGTTTTGAAGCATAGCTTTGTTCCATGACGTTTTAACTCATAATGATCAATTTAAACCATTAAGATGCCCTTCCAATGCAATAGGCCTTTCAATTTCAAAACGTTTAATGATTTTCAAGAGAAAGTTAATTTTCCACTACCAAACAAGCGTTTAGCTTTCAAATTGGTCGTTTTTATTTCTTCCATTTGATGAAACACTTCAAAATTGGTTTTGACCTGCAAATCATTTTGTATTTTTACCGAAATTCAATCCGTCATCTCATTTTTATTTTATTTTCAGGTACTTAGGGATTTTTTTCGCTGATGATGTGTCAAGTCCTATAACATTCTATTTTAATGCAAGGACCTACTTCTTTTCAACAACTCTTCAACTTCTTTTTTCGCTACGGCACATTTTAGATCAATTACGGTGAAGTTTAATACGAATGAGAAAGGAGAACAGTCAGTTTTCGTGAAGCAAATTCGTTTGTTTGTGGTTGCTTGCTTAAGAAAACTGTGTTGGAATGGTATTTTACTAAAATACTTGCTACAATTGCTGAAGCAGTTAGTAATTTTCAACGAGAAGTTGTTCATAATGCGGGAAATATTAACGAAAAACTGGTTGAAATTTTGGAAGGTATAAAGTTTTTATGAATCTTTGCTCTGAAATCAATCAGTTGAAAAAATGAATTTCATTAGCAAACATAACAACTGAAATGGCAAAACAATTCTAAATTAAGATTAAAAATAAAATTTACGCACACAGGGCCCGACGGTAGTGTAAAATCATGTCATTCTTTATTAAAGCTCAAAATGTAATATAAATATGATAGAAGCTCGAGTTATAAGAAATTGCAGCAGTTTCAGTTACGTCTTTTCGAAAAAGTTATAGATAAAAGGAGTATTTGCACCAACAATTATCGGTAATAATAATAATCGGAATTATCGGATGCGTTTTGCTGATTTTTAGTGTGGCTCTCGACCGAAAAAAAGTAAAATTCTAAAGAATTCAAGAAACGATATGTGATAGTGCGTTTACCAAGGTTAAAGTGTTGTTTCCAGGGCAGAGGCGAACACTTGATCTCATGTGCGTCATACTCTTCGAATGCAAGTAGCTCTTTGTGAGTTGAGGTCCTTACCTACAGCAATGAACGTCCCTTCACTATGTTATTATTTGAACTTTTCGAATGATTTCAGCGATTAAAAAGGATCTTTCCGAGTCCGCACAAAGTACGCAGGTCACCGAAACAGTCATGAGTTCAAGTTTGCAACATAATTGCATCGAGTATGTTACCTTAGAATCGGTGCCTACATGTTTCCGTTCTTTTTCTCACATTTCAGCTTATCGATCTTTGTTTCAGGATTTGGAGCGAGTGCATACGAGTGAGTTTTCACGATCAGGAGCAAATACATGTGGAAGATCCATGTGCACAGGTGTGTCAGACGATTTTATCTTTAATTGCTCCCCGATTTCACGCTAGTGGGTCCACCAACTTGTCGGAACACAAGGTCCAATAGCTTTACTCGATATTCACTCGTTGAAATTATTCACGTTAGAAGTTGCAGTTGCCAACGGTACAGAATTTGTAGACGAAAATCCTTTCTGACTGCTTACAAAAACGTCAACGTCAACTTCCAGAACATCATGGAAAAAAGGCAGGCTGGCGACCGTTTCAAATGCCAATCGAGGCTCTCACAGCAAATGCAATCAAAGATCTCTCCATCAATAGCTCAGTCACCTCTGACGTTGTTGCAAAGATTAACCTCTAAAAATACCTACTTTTTGACCTGGAGTTGCGTCAAGGACGTAAGTGAACAAATCAGAACATGAAGAAATTCTAATTCACCTACCGCTTTTATTTGCCAAAATTTTGCTCAAACTACAGTAGTATTATCATAAAGCATCAAAAGACCCGATTATTTTCCCTAAAAATTATTGTGACCCAATTTTTGCATCTTCATACTTTCGAAAATCTTAGAAAAGGAAATTACAGAACGGTTCATTTCACGAACTTTTGTACCGCTCTTCTCGAGAAAGTTCTGATGCCGTGGACTTGTGCTGCTATAACAGTTGTGTGAGGCTACTGACTTGTGTCCTGCGTTCTTCTTCGTTTGTGCTGGCGTTGGGTAATACTGTTACTGTTGTTACTCACCTGTGATTACCACCGCTGTTGTTACTCATCTGTGATTACCCCCACTGTTACTCACCTGTCATTACCACCACAGTTGTTACTCACCTGTCATTACCACCACAGTTGTTACTCACCTGTCATCACCACCACTGTTACCCACATGTCATCACCACCACTGTTACTCACCTGTCACTACCACCACTGTAACTCACCTGTCATCACCACCACTGTTACTCACCTGTCATCACCACCACTGTTACTCACCTGTCATAACCACCACTGTTACTCACCTGTCATCACCACCACTGTTACTCACCTGTCATCACCACCACTGTTACTCACCTGTCATCACCACCACTGTTACTCACCTGTCATCACCACCATTGTTACTCACCTGTCATCACCACCACTGTTACTCACCTGTCATCATCACCACGGTCGTCACTCGCCAGTTTCACAGCACCTGGTCCCTTCTCACAGGGGTGAGAAGAGTCAGGTGTCGAAGAGGATGTGGAAACCTTCAATAGAGAGAGAGGTAGGAGTTAGAAAATAAATAAATGGGAGATAGAGGAAAAACCTTAGACTGCACTGACCTGATTAACATGAAAATAAAAATACAAAACCGAAAGACTTAAATATTTAATGTAAAATAAGCTAGATGAACGAGAACGAGTTAAATGTGAAACAAAACATCTGAAGTTGTCGTACAATTTAGTTTATCAATGAATTTAAATTTTTTTACATTAGAAAAATGTCTACGCAGATATTGCTATGAAAATATCTGTAAAAATAACAGATATTTGCAAATGATTTTTATATGATCGGATACAATAAATTAAAGGATGAAAATACTCTTCCCGTGTATACACGACTATTAGGTGAGGGTAGTTAGAGGCCACATTTGTATGAATAAAGAATTCGAGAATTAAAACATGGTCTCTTCTCAAATAATTTTTTAAAAGTGCCGAAATAACTCTATTTATGTATCTGCCAACTTATTTGGGGCGTAATCAGCTTCACTTAATCAAAAGTTTGATGATCCACTGCGTGAGAAGGTTGATACACGTTGTGCGTCATCTGTGTATTAATTAAGAAGTTAATGTTCTTCCAGATGATTTCATTCTTTTGACAGCATTATTCTATTAATAAGTAGAATGATGCTGCCATAAGTAGAATAAGGCTGTTAAATGTAGAATAATACTGTCATAAGTAGAATTAGGCTGTCATGAGTAAAATCAGGCATAAGTAAAATAGTGCATCGTTTGACAAAGTCTCCAGAGATGGGGTCCTGTGCTAAATAACTCGTTGTAAGGTGATATTGTGCATTGTTTATTTCTCTGTAGTGTATTTTATGGAAATAAACATATCGTAAATTAAAATGAACAAAATAAAGTGGTGAATGAACAAACGGGCTCAGAACATTTTACAAGTTTCCCTTTTCTGTTAATTTACTTTGTAGTTGCGAAACGTGTAGAAGACAGAGTCAGTTTAATCATTACTGCTCTCTAACACAGTAATGCCAGGTGAAAACATAGATGAGGGAGGTCAACAACTGTAACACTGGCTACGTTCTCTTCCCGGATACCGCTTTACGTTTTCTGCCGACCTGTAAGTGTGTCATGGTGACACATTGCGGTGTGTCGATATTCTGTTAAGTGAAGGGTTAAAGAAAGTTGGTGTAGGCGTTCAATCGACGGCGAAGTTCATTCGATGGGCAGAAGCTGGGGCACCGGAGTTCGTAATGTAAGAAATTAACGATGTAAGAAACCATTCGAAAAATCGTAAACGATATTGTAAAGATGCTTATCTTCACAATATATCAAACAATTCTTCTGCAAGCTGGTGTCGGTTCTTTTCGAGACAAAACGTGGAAATTCGTTGACCACACGCATTCTTTCGTAGGACTTTAGTAGTTGTTCATAGAGGTAAAATACATAGGTGGTTGTGTGAACAACATCGCCACTACTCACAACCCTCCGCCCACAATTACTTGCCCATTGTCCATTATCTTCGTTCCACTGTCCGCTGATCACTTTTCAACATTCACTTCTTATTACTCGCAACCTAGAACCAAACGCCCACTGCCCACCCACTGCCTGATGCTCGCTCCCTATGGCTCACAAACTACTGCTGCTACTTACAGCTCACTATCTGTTGTCCGATAATTATTGCAATAGCCGCAACCTTCTGCCACTTCCCGCTACTTAATTACAGCCGCAGGCCCACAACCTACTGCCCACTGCCCTTAGCTTAGCCCTCATTACCCATTGTTCACAGTCCACTGTTTACAGCCCATTAACTCGACCCGAAGCCCACTGCCATAGCCTATTCTTCACTGCCCTTGCCCACTGCTCACTGCCCACATTCCTCTGTCCATTTCTAACTCCCAACGCCCCACAGTTCGCTGCTCACTGCCTACGGCCCACACTGCCGGCCGATGGATTTCTTGAATGCTCTCCCGTCCATAGCAGAAATGGGATCAGCAGTAAAGAGAACATTCAAACACCTAATTTGGATTTATTTTTAACCTATTCTGGAGACTTTTACTCGTGGAATTGAGTTAAAATGCATAGTCGACGAGGAACACTTTCACATTTTTTATCATCTTATGGAACTAATTCTACTTTATTCCGAAGAAATTGTAGCTTGGAAAGTCTTTTAACTAAAAAATCAAAGCACAATACCCCATTCTACCCAGGGGCCTGAAATGGGTACCGGTCTTGACTGGGAGAAAGCGTCATGGCGTCCTGGTGTTAGTTATGAGGCATTTGAAAAACCTTTCCCTCTCCAGCGTTGCCCCAACACGCGTTGAAGTATTTTGTGACTGGGACCTGAGATTCTTGCTTATGACATTTTTTCTTCCTTCAATTGATGCTTTTGATGTTTTCGGAATCAAGACATAAAAATATTCATTCCCTATGCATTATAATTATGTCAAGACATTTGAATAATTGCAATGAGTTTCAGCCAGCTAATACGTTTTTTATTCTTGTATCAACTCTTGAATTGCTGAGTGCATGTAGCAGTTCACTGAGTGTTATGCTCTAAACAAATGTTGCCATGTGCAGCATAAATATTTAAGAATCTGATTTTCTCAGCATAAAAATGTTCATAGAAATTTTGTTTGAAAAAGTTATTGTTCACAGTTCACAGAAAATAAATTTCGACTCTTTTATGGCAAAAAAATTGAATGCTGAGGTAAGATTTATTCACTGCATTTCGTTTATGTGCTTACGATGCAAGAAAATTCTTTGAGACAAATTTTTATTTGCAGTCCTCGTGGTACGACCGATTAAAATTAGTCACGTGGAAGGTCTTCGTTCACGGAAGTGACGGAAAGAGCAGGTGCCATTGCGAGGTTCACACCAGGTGTGAACTGCTACCCCCCCATAGTTGACCTTCGTTAATTAGCGAGCTGTCACCTGTTGCAGCACTAGGGTAATTACTTTGTGAGTAGTTTGCAAGGCCAAATCTTAACTTAATGTTTAAACATAACCCACGCTACCCAACGTCGCTTTTCTTAACATACAACACACTTCGGCATCTCTCTCTCATTGTCGTCGCTGTGCACTGGTGTGCTCCACATTGATTTCATTTTTCAGCGTGCACACTCTCTGGCCTCGCCATTTTTTAACGGGGGTGATATCGCTCTTCAGAGGTCGAATGTTGAGCTGAAACAACTTTCTGCCATGTAGCGAGATAATGGTCGCAAACAAGGTTAGAAAATTTTTGCCTAAATTCATCGGTAGATATCAAGTTAATTGTAAATATGTCCCTAAACTGCTGCCAGCACTTCAACAGTTAGTAGGCCGAAAACTGTGTAGCCAGAGCATGTTATTCTCAAGCTTCATGCACGAGTGCGTAGAAGTATACGGGTATAATTCTGCGCTTATCGTTTTGACCCACCAGCGGGAACAGTAAATGTTCTCATACTAAGTAGTACTAGCCAGTGCAAGCGAAATATTCTGATTTGAGAAGACATCATCCATTTCGCTCTTTTGTCGACTAAAAGTCGATTTATCTGAGTTTCCTCTGCTCACTTCCGTCAAGCTACTAAACTAGATGCTTACACGTCTGCCTGGCGACAAATTTCGTCTCCACACTGAACCAGAGCACCCTTCTTGTTTTCATATGCCTCCCATCCTCTACCACCAAGTTTATCATGTTTTTTAAACTGTCGTTTGAAGCTCAGCGAGGCGATTCCGGTGGAAATGGCAATCCTACTTTTCCGCCATTTCATTCTTTTTCATGCATAGTTTTTCTCCTCTTTTATGAGTTTTTAGGTTTTTTATGCCTAGGGCATTAACTTAATTAGTGTGAAGTGACTTGGAAAGTTGAAAATTTAAAACAATCATTAATCATCAAGCTCATCAGAAGATACGTCAGATGCTTGATTATTCTTTCTCAAATTGTCCCCTGTCTTGACTCTGCCTCTCACTCTCTTCTCCAAAATTATGGTTGACGGTCTTTCAATCCTTGTCTCTTCTAAGTTATGTTTTAGCAGTTGATTAATTAAGGTGTCTGTTTTCCACGCTTGGAAAACAATTTATTACTCATTGTACTTCTTTTTTAAACAAAAACTATGGTAAGTGTCATTGTGATATTTTAAAGTTCTTTTCCCTCATTATGGCTAGCAAAAAAATGGAGACAGTTTATGGAAGAGTATATGACATACGTCATTGTGAAAGACCGCATCATCGCCAACAGCCAGTGCATGGTATTTGCAATACGATATTTTCCTGTGAAGCGATGAAACCATCAAGGGCTGCTGAGTATTTGGAAAGAAAACATCCCGATAAAGTGAATAAACCCAGAGCTCATGTTCAAAATTTGGATATGAGTATGAATAACGAAATTCTTTGTCATCTTATCTGATAAATTCACAAACAAATGAAAGTAGTAGACTGCTTCTTATGAAACTGTGCAAATAATAGCCAGAATTGAAGCCCACATACAATTGCTGAAAAAATTATTAAGCCTTCCTCTGAAATTCTCATGAAAACTATGTTGCAGCAAGATTTGGCGAATGTTTTAAAAGCATTACCATTAAGCAAAAATTCAATCAAAATAAGAAAATTAATGAAATATCATCTGATGTACGAAGCCAACTAGTTGAAAACTAAAAAACAGTTAATTGTCATGTCAACTTGATGAGTCGGCCCCCAGGAAGACAGAGCCACTCTTATGGCGTATGCTCATGTCAAATATGATGGCTGCCAAACTCGTAGAAAATTGTTTACAAAACTTTTCATGAACCTACAAAGTACTGCTTCTACAAGAATTCAGTACTATCTGAAAATTTGGTTTCTTGCGCAACAGACGATGCTCCAACTATAGTTGGTAAGCAAAATGGTTTTGTTGCTCATTTGAAAAAATCTGTCCTTCAATCCTTGCGGTTTTTTGTGTGGTTCATCGTCTACAATTAGTGGCTAAGAAAATCTGTCCTGGACTTTATGAGTCCCTGAGGGTGGTTATCCAGACTATTAATAAAGTAAAGTCAGAGCAAATATGATCTACTGTTTTGATTGTTTGTCTTTGATACTGAATAAATGCAAAAAAAAACATATTCTCAGCACAGAAGTCAATCCAATTGTTAATTTTGTTGAAAATTAAGACGAGAACAATTTTGCAAAGGAAGTTAAGCACCAAGAGTGACATTTTTTCTAAGCGTAGATTTTTCGTAAGTTGAATGAAAGTCGCACCTTATGTTGTCTCCTGTTCTGAGGACGTTATTTTTTTCATTGGTGTATCCGCACTTGTGTAAGGCATAGTAGTGTGGGGTTGTTCGCGTCGAACACAGTTGTCTAAGCGTCGATGGTTACAAGATCGAGCAATTAAAATAGTGTCACCTGGAAATTATATTGAGAGGGTGTTTCGTAAGGCCAGAGTCCTTACTGTTGAACAAATTCCCGAGTGCTTTGTGCTCGTAACCTTCTTCATGTGCTACAGGAGTGGTAAAACAATTGCATTGCAAGAAAGCTCTCAAATTTGAAAGTGCGTCACAGTCGATCATGACACGCTTTTTAAGGATGCTCATAACCTAAATGTTCCCCAATTCACTCTCAGTGGGAGCTCGAATTCTTTCGCATACCATTCAGTTAAATACTGGAAAAAAACCGCCTCTCCGCCTCAAATCTTTAAACAGTTTGAACGCATTTAAACGAGTCTGAAGTCGAGACTCTTCAGTGGCTTTGGAGGGTTGAGCTGGCTTTGCAGAGGGAATGAAGATAGTCTCTTCTTTCCCTTTCCCGCTCATCTCTCTCTTTCTCTTTTGCTCTTTCTTTCCTCTTTCTCTCTTTAGCCATTAATCTGAGCCTACCACCAGGTCGAAAGTTAAGTTTTATCTGCAAGTAAAGTTAAGTACAGGTACTTAATTAAGCGTTTGAATCATTACTATAAAAAACTTCGACAGATTTTCTCCGAGCTTTGAACTTCCATCACATTTATTTAAAAAAGAAACGTCTTGTTCTGCAGATTATGCAAAAAATCGCTGAACGTATTTACAAAAATTGTTGGCATGAACTAAAACAAATTTCATACTATCCAAAGATTTCCACTATTTTAATTCCTAACGAATTGCAATGAGTGAAGAACGAGTGTTGATCGTCGAACATCGACTCCAACATGATGGTGGATACACAAGTGCATGGTATACAACAGCGAGATTTATTACAAAATAACCTGACACACTTGAGCACCTTCACTCCTCGCACACCCTCTCTCCAGATCGCCTAGCTCTCTCGGATTTACTCTCTTCGAATAGAAGAGAAACTCACTCCGGAGATTTGAAACATTCGTTTAAAAGCAAAATGTAAAAAATAAAAACAGTTTATTCCCAATAAAGTTCAAACATGATACGATGGACATTTATTTTTAAAATATCTTAACATTAACATCCTCAGTTGATAATTACCCATTGGAATCGTAACACCCATGTAAAATGTCGAAGCAAAAAAAATGATTGACAGAAACGCACAACAAAAATGAGCTCCCTTCGTTGCGTAATCTGATATTGACACTGCATTGAAATATGAACTAACTAAGAAAACACAATCCTCATAACGCTAAGTTGAAAAATACTTTCGTTTGTCCTCACTTATTTTGAAATAAAAGCGAAAAACGCATTCAAATACCTTAACATAGAGATCCTTCATTGCTATTGATTTATGGTTACCGTAATACCCATGTTAATAATATTATTGTCGAAACAAATGATTCAGAGAAAAGCACAAAAAATGCGTTCCCTTCGTTGCTGTAGTCTGATTTTGGTAATGCATTTAAATATGATACAAGTGACTAAGAAAACCTAATCCATGTGACGCATTGCTGAAAGCCCTCTCGTTAGAGGTTGTCGAAATTCAAGCCATTGCTCGATCACTGAGGTCCTTGCGGACTTTGTAAGGCAGATTTAAAGGCCTTCCGCAATAAAGTTCTTGGGCTGTGATCCTCTTAATCTGCCTAAAAATTAATAACGCTGGTACTTTACGACTAAGCGGAGCAATGGCGGGGGTTCCTCACATCTTCGGCGAAAAACGTATATGCAAACAC
>JACJUY010011995.1:13637-23680 GCA_014220935.1 Platorchestia sp. MABIK | reverse complement strand
CATCAGAGAGAGGATCTGGACCTGCAAGTTGAAACCCATTTATTGAAATATCTACGTTACAAACACTAAACTTTTTTTTCCATTTTATGTTTCACTTTAGTCATTGAACTAAAGATCCGAGTGTCACATGCTCTCCTCGGTACTAACTTTTCGCTCGCCACCCAGTCTGGCTCTTTCGCCGCCTTATACATGTTTTTCGCCGTCTAAGCGATTTAATCTCTTGAATCGCTTAGGCGGCGAAAAACATACATGCAGGCGGCGAAAAAGTTAGACCGGGCAGTGATACCACTTGGAACTTACAATTGTTCTTTTACTGTTGCAAACCCATTATTGTTGCTTGTATGCATCACTTTTGAGGATACAACTGTTGTATAGGGGGAATATTTGAGGTCCCGAGCTAGAGGGTAGGTAGGCCTTCGTTTTGTTGAAATAGAACAAGTGTTTTGTTTTGTTACTGATCACATTTTTTCGGTTAACTGCTATTCTGTTTTTCAGCGCCCAAGAACTCTCCACTTGCTCATTTTCTGACCAAAGCCTGTTACATCGAGCTAGCGATGCAGTCTTGCAGTTATTGAGCCAAAAAATTTTCCATAAAACTTTCTACTTGCATTTTTTCTGACCAAAGCTTCTTACATCGAGCTAGCGGTGCAGTCTTGCAGTTAATATACCAACAATTTTTCCCAAAAATTTTCCACTTGCTCATCTTCTGACCAAAACCTCCTGCATCGAGCCAGCGATGTAACCTTGCAGTTAATGAGACGTGCTTGCCAACATTGGGTCCCGTACAATGGTTGATAAATGGCCTTGCTGATAAGGCCCTTCATCGGTCGCTCATTGACTTGTGTTCTTGTAGCCATGGCGGGCCGAGGGCTCTTGTATGGTGCGGCCGACCGATGCTTCCGACATTGATGGGTGGCGTCCAGCCAACGCTCCTTTGTGGGCCTCCTTTAATATACAACGCGGTTGTGGACGACAAGATTTATGGATGCCAAACTGTGGTTCAGTGTCCAAGCAGATTGAAAGCTTGCAGCAACTGACCTCTTGTTTGGATATTTAAAAGAACAGATTTCGAAATTTGGCTCGTGATGATCGTCATCTCTGATACACTGTTTTCGGCAGTCAGTTATGCATGATGGTCGTGGAATTACGATATTTGGCGATGTTTACGATATATCACACGATATATGTGACCACTACGTTTTCATATTAAAACACAGGATAATTTTTTCTATGTTCCCTGTTATCTTTTTTTCAGTATCCATCGCTTTCTACTTCAATTTTTATCTTGTTCCATAACTTCGTGTATTATCTGACACTGATTGAAACTTGCTGATCTTTTCAGTACTCACGTTGTGTGCGCGCCTATAATTCATTTCTTGAAGAAACATTTACTCAATTGATTACATTGTAACAGCTCGCGTTCGTTAAAAACATTCCTGTGATTAAGTTGAGGAAAAGTAACCCTTAGGTTCACGTACGTTCTTTTAGGAATCAAAATACAGGCAATAATTACTTTTTATTAGTCTACGGAATAATGAACCAGCATTCAAGTAACTTCTTTTTTCTAAAATTAGTCTACGGAATAATAAACCAGCATTCAAGTAACTACTTTTTCAAAAATTAGTCTACGAAATAATAAACGAGCATTCAAGTAACTACTTTTTCAAAAATTAGTCTACGGAATAATAAACCAGCATTCAAGTAACTAAATTTCTAGAACTCATGTTACGGAATGATGAACCAGAATTCAAATAATCAAATTTACCTTGTCCCTTTTTAATAGTAAACATTACACTATGATAAGGGCTCAAATTATACATTTATTCACCTCTCAAGGGAAATGGAACCATTGCATGTCAGAGTATTAGCTCTCCTGTGGGTGAGATGTAAGCTTTCGAACTGAGGATAGGGTAGACCTTCCTTTTATAGTAATAGAATAAATCAATTGTTTGTTATAGACTATCTTTTTAAGGTTCACTGCAGTCCTGTTTTTTCAGCACCTACTACTCTCTTCTTCAATATTTATCTTATTTCATGAACTTCTTTCTCGACTTCCTGTTTCTATGCACCATATGCACAGATTCCGAGTTCCCAAAAGTCTAAAGTAAATAGTGCCTTCATCCATCCTCTTTTTGGCACGCCTCGTTGCCTTTCTCTGTCCTCTTTCTGGGACATCTTGTTGCCTTCCTCCGTCCTCTTTTTGTGATGCCTTTGTCGCGGTTAGGGAGACTTAAACTAACATCTAATCTAAAGCTGCAGTTTTCTGAGAACCTTTTCCAGCGTCTGACGTGTCTCTTACCAATAGAGGCATAGACTTCCCTCTCCCCTCGCTCGCCGCGCAGAACTTGTTTGCCATCTGCCAGCCTGCTTTCTTTTTGCGGTCTTATTTGCTGGCTGCCAAATGGAGCTGTTGCTTCGCCTCCAGAGTATCGGTATCGGGACGAGTCACTCACAAATCTACCCCATTATGAGGGCCTTGCGATTATTTATTCGGCAGCATCCAACGTTGGAGTTGATGGTTGTGTTGTGTGGTGAAGTTCTTCCCGGTACCGTCTTCGCAGGGCGTGCATGAGATGGGATTTTCCGTGTGTTGTGAATATGGGGAATTAGCTGCTGTAGAGCAGTAGAATTCACGTGCTCGTTTGAGGGAAAAGGGGTTTGATGTGTTCTCGTCTTGCGTTCATCAATGTACGTGAATTCGGCATGTATGTAATACGGTCTGTCACCTTAGCTGCAAAATCATCATGCGAGTTCGTTTCGTATATGTTTTCATAATGAAAATCAAAAGATTAAGAAAAGTTTTTTCTATCGAACATTTCCTATCGCTCTCTTTCGAAGGCCAACGCACCAGTTGGCTGCTTTTTTTTGATCGACTCGTCTCTTTCTGCAAATTCTCTTCTAGGGGAGCGCCTTCAGTTATTGTTTGTCGTCTGTTAGGTAGATAGCTAGCGTGCAATTTTGAAACGTCTTTCGCTTGAATATGCTTGAAAAGTAATCCCAGGAGGAAGATGTGAAGTCCCAAGCTGGAGAGAAAGTAAGGAAATAAGAAATTGGTTGTGTTACAGTTAATCTTGTCTCGGTTTTGTGGTCTTACTTCATCGTTTGACTCCACCGTCCAGTCCAGGTCGCAATCTCGTCACGTTTTCTTTGTCTTGAAGCTTTTAGTAGAATTCATAGCAGAGCCTCTGCCATCGATTGGCAGGCGCGGAATTCCTAATACGGAGCCTCTCCTGAATTGATGTGCGGTCCAAGAGTCGCTGAACTTTAATCCAACGAAATTTTTTCATCATTTCTGTGTCTAAATTTACCGTTCAGTGGACAGTTAATTATTATTCGTTTAGTGGACAGTGATCGATAACGACATTAGACATGAGCCTAAAATGTTGTTTGATTTCAATAAAATTCATATAAACGTGCCAAACCATCAATCTTTTGATAATAATTGCCATGGCGAAGTGAACTCTTCGTTATTTTTGGAGGCAATCAGAATTAATTTTCTTGGAAAGACATCGTTTGCGAGGAGGATGTTAATAAAGTTTGTGACTACCATTTTTGTGGAGATTTTTGCGGTTCCCACTCAGCCATTTATGTGAAGGCGATATTGGTGAGGCTTTGTAAAAACTCCTGAAAATGTGTTTCGCTTAACATTGCAGACTTCATTCCTCAAAGTCTCGTCATACGAGTACTTATTTTAAATTACGGTGTTTCGTTTACAAAATATGCGAAGAGTCAAATTCAGTCTATTTTAATGAAGAATTGAAGAGGCATATCACACTCTTCTCGCTATATCGTTATACTGAGGGTTAATTTTCGAGGGATACGTTCAGTTCATTGGAGGGTAATGATGGCGTGTTATACACTAAAATTAAAGTATTTCTGATTTGAAAACACCTAAATTTTCCTGTACAGTGACCCCACGACGTCCTACTTAAAATCATGTGACATTTAGGTAACAGTCTGTGTATGAACTTCTTCACTTTAGCTAGGTACGTTTTACTTGCTTAAATTCATCAAGTCATGTCCACAGTTTGCGCCTAATTTTTGTGATCTCTGATCATTTGCAAAGAGCACGTAGGGTTCCATAGTGGCTGCATCTTGGGGAATTCTTTTCATTTTATTCTAAGGCCCTCGCGTGTTTGCAAGACTAAGGCCCATTTCACACTGAACTAGCAAAACAGCATCTAGCAAGCTCGCATGAGCTATCTAGCAGACGGTGTGCGAGACTGGTAGGTAGGAATAGCACTTTCACCTCGCATGCTGGATGCTGGATAAAACGTGCGAGTTCAGTGTGAAGGCAACGGCTCGTAATATGTAGTGCTATTCCTACCTTCCGGTCTCGTAGACCATCAGTTAGATAGCTCATGCGAGCTTGCTAGATGCTGCTTTGCTAGCTCAGTGTGAAATGGGCCGAAGTCCCAACACTGACGTGCTTCTAATTTCGGATCGGATCATAGATGCGAAGAAATGGCTAAAAACTTCAGCCAGAAATAAGCTGCAGGCTTCTTATTTTCGTATAATACTATTTCCAAAAATTCTAGGATTTGTATTTTGGATTATTTTGCTTTTTTTTGATGAACATGAAGTTGCGTTGTCGTTAATGAGCCAATGGAGTAGCCAATGTATATATGTTTAGCAGAAGCTGGCTTGAATCAAATTTATCGGGTTATGCTTTTTTGTCATATATTTTGGGATCCAGTAATGTTTAAGATGGAACATTGCATCTATTGTTCACCAACTCCTCTCAGACGGAAACAACTATTGTACCTATGAAATTAGCCATCCCAGAGGGATGGTATGAAGTCCCTAAGTGAAAGTTAAGCTGCCCTTCTGTTTTTGTTATGGTAAAATATGTCTTTGGTTTAGTCAAGGATCTCGATTTTTAGGTTTACAGCTGTCCTGTCGTTCAGTATCTGTAAATGTCTCCCATTTACATATCGCCGCATCATTGCAAGACTGTCCTAACTCAAAAATTTCAAGTATCGAGTTGCAACGATCATAAGAATGCTGAATTAATTCTGCGCCTTTTGGCAGTAAAATCCTAAGTCTAAGTGCATTTTTGGCCGAGAGATGGCGCTGTTGATATGCGTTAAATTATTAACGTTATTTGACTAGGAAATACGTCTGAAAAATCATGAAATTTAAGTTACGACAGTCTTGCAATAACATAGCGAATTATATTCTCCGTCCCTTTAATTCTAAACGGAATGATACTTTCTTCCTTCCTCTCTAAGGAACACCTTTGTAATAGTTTGTAAGGTTTGAACTAACTGACCTAATCTATCGCGTTCTGTCACTTCTGCTTCATGACTAACTTTCATGCAATTCACATTTCCAAGCCTATTTCCTCATTATCTCTTCATCAGCTAATCAGTTGAATCATTTGAACACGTAAAATATCTACCTTGAAAAACATGAAACTACTCGTGTTTAATTAATTGGATGCCGACTGAATGCTCCGTTAAAAAATTCTAATCTGTCAGCGTCCCGCTTAAATAACTCTCGTGGGTTAACCTCAAGTTTTGCTGGAGCTCCGCGTTCCATTAATTAGTCAGGCATTTTTATTGTGCGTCGCTTTGTTTTTGTGCGTCTTTTGCATAAATCTCGGCAGCTCTGGCAAAAGCGTACATTCTGATTGCGTGAGTTTTGCCTTCATCGCCTATCGTCAAATGTTTTGTATTGAAGAACAATGTTATTTAAACGGGGGGAATTTTATTGATCCTTTTTGTTTATATGACAAAAGCTGCCGTCGCCTTTGTTCAATTGTTATGCATTAAAGAACAACATGATTTGAATAGGGGGAATTTTATTAATCCTTTCTATGTAAATAACAAAAGTTGCCGTTCTGTTCGTTTGTTTGTTTGGTGCAGAGAAAATTTAGAGCTCGTTTCGTGATGAGTGATGAAAGCCACACGTGACTTTTCAAAACGATTACTTTGTAACTTTTATTCTCTTCTAAAAAGTTATCGCCATCAAGGATGTTTTTTCTTCAGGATTTGCATTTTGAGCTGCTCTTCTTGCCAGCACTTCGCGCCCTACATTGGAAATCTTTTCATGATGAGGAAAAAATGGTCTCATTTTCAATTCCATCTCATTTCTAAATGAGGATTTTAACACCTGCTTTTTATCCGAAAAAAATGCGTTGTGCATTGGCTCTGAAAGCTGTAACTTTGTTTGTTGAACGTTCTATATTTTAGGTGCCAACGCTTTGACCGCATTGTGCACCACCGGTGGCCACAGACGAGATTTTCATAATACTGCTGACCCCCCAGTAGTCACAAACTCAATTTTCAAAAATACTTAATTAAAGCCAAATGAAGGCATGATCTAGTTAATGTGCGCCATTTTCGAAACTGCTTACCACAATTTACTTCAAATTTGCGTTGAATATTGAACTTCAGTGTAACCAAATGTGGTGAAAGTGCTAAAATGTAGGTCAGGATGTAAAAACCATTGAATTTAGTCTCAAAATAGTAATGGTTTGTATTGCCGTTAGCCCGTGCTGCCCTAGTGCACAACAGAGCTGCGTCACGTGGCCGGGAGCTTCGGAAAGTTAATCTGACGTGACTTTCCAATTCCGAGAAACATTACCCAAGCTGGATGTACCTTCAACAATTCAGATGAGCGGTTTTCCATATACGAGCCCAGACTTAAGTAACCCCTTACCAATATATTTTCTCATCATATTATGCGATGTATCCTAGGGGTGAGCTGACTCTGTAAATATTTAAAGAGACCTTTGTGTTCCCAGAACTCTCCAAGAGCTACGCTATGCTAGTTTGGTGCAGTGGTTGTTCCGTTATTCGGCACCCTAGCTGCTTTTCTGAAGCTACTCATCTTCCTATCATTCCTCAATGCTGAAGCTACTCTTCTCTCCATCATTTCCCAATGCTGAAACTACTCTTTTCTCCACTATCCCCACACGCCTGAACGCAGCGCACTCTCCCCACCCCAAACTTGCAGCAGCTGCTGGCAGAGTTGCTGCATTACGGAATTGTGCCCGGAGCTTCCAACTTTTTGGTCTTCCTCTTCTTTGGCTTTGGCCCCTAGCGGGGATTCAACTATTGCGCCCAGGGAATTAGCTCTTCCAGAGGATAATGTGAGGTCCCGAGCTAGGAGTTAGTTAGGCCTGTTTTTTTTGTTGAAAAAGAATAGTTTTATGTTTTCTTAAAGACCATCTTTGTTCAGTCAACTACTTTCTTATTTTTCGGCACGTATTACTTTCTTCTTCAACTTTCATCTCGTTTCATGAATTTCTTTCTCGGCTTACCGTTTCTATTCACCTTGTGCATAGATTCCGCGTTTTCTTATCTCCATACTAAGTGGTGCCTTCCTCTCTTCGAATCGCTGTTTTTAGCGGTTAGGGAGGCTCATGCTAACATTTAATCTTTAATCTTCGTGCTCTAACTTTGAAATTCTTAGACCAAAATACTCAATTTCAGGATTGTTTTCTTCCTTACGAAATAAGTGTGCGGATCATAAGATAGGTGTATAATCAATGGAGTGGTTCTGTAACTCTCCCTTGTACGTGATGGAAATCAGCACTGAAGGAGAAAACCCTCGAATTCTTACTTTTGCTCCCTCTGCGGTCAGTTGCATCTGCATCTCATGGGCTCGTAATCAGGGAGCGTCACGACCAACCAGGAAGCTCTCTCGATCTTCAGCTCTGTGATAATTTCTGCTGGACTCCGATATTGGGTGCTCTCGCATGCTTTTCCTGTGATGTTGCACACCATGTCTGGGATTTGTGTATTGGCTCCTCTCGTTTGCACACCACGTGTAGGATTTGTACATTGGGTCCTCTTGCTTGCACACCACGTCTAGAATTTGTATATTGGGTCCTCTTGCTTGCACACCATGTGTTGGATTTGTGTATTGGGTCCTCTTGCTTGCACACCATGTGTAGAATCTGTGTATTGGCTCCTATTGCTTGCTTTTCTAGTGATCCTGCACACCGCGTCGCGGTACTCTGAAGGCTTGAGAATCGAGATCTCCTTTTGACTCATTTCTCGCTATAGGTCGTGAAAGCATCTTTTGAACAGCATGAATTTTTCTTCAAGTATCCTAACTGTCGAAAAATTTCAAATAAGCCAGGTCATCTTTTCTGTGCTTTCCATAAGGTAAAGCAAGGAAAATTAATCAAAGCCCTTGTTGTGTACTCTCAGCTCTCTTTGAATGACTTGTAGAATTTGAAATAAGACTGGTCTAAGTATCTGAACTTCAAGCTTTGTCTTTTGCCCATTCATCTTCTTAGTTAGTTTAACTGTTTGAAGTAGACGTTTTCAACTGTTGTTCATTTCTATTTATCCAATTGCGCTCCCGTATTTGCCGAGGACTTGCCAGTTAAATTTCCAGGGCTGAGTCTAATACCTCAACTAATTATTAAATGTTACTGCGCTATTCCACTTTCGAGAAATTTGTCACGTGGTAGAGAAACTTATTGTTAGTTATAGTACACCAATATATCCTGTTGTCACCCGAAAGACTCAGTCCCCCTGAGGGGACACAATAGGCTGTAGAGTTAAGCGAATCAGGTTTATCTATCCTTTATTGCGGGGACTCGCGCCCCAAGAGGTAATAATGTTGGGCTACCTCAACTATAAATAAGCTATCGGGTCTTCTATCTTTCGTGCCCATTTTATGTCTTTCAGTTTTCATATCTTCTTTACTATTTCTTCGATGTCTTTTCTTCCTCATTGTAACTTGTAGCCTCTATACGCAGGGTATACAGTGTGGTAACACACCTTGTGAATGAACTACTCTCACAGGAAAGAGGAGAAAAATCTTCCTCTCGCAGGAAAGACTCAGTCTCTCTGAGGAGACACAATAGTCCGTAGAGTTAAGCGAGTCGGGTTTATCTATCTTTTTTTTATCCCTTGATGCGAAGCGTTTACCTTGGCTATTGCATTACATGCGAGTAATGTGTATCAATGCATTCCAAATTTCCTAACTTTAATAAGCCTTATTATTAGGTTAAAAACTGTCAACACGGAGAAAAAGTGTTTTTATCACCCGTTCACCTTTTTCTCATATTAGTTCCACTTGGAGTCATGCTTTACTTTTAAAACGTGGCCGCTCGGAGATTTGAATCATTATTTTGTCCAGTCTTTTCGTGGAAGTTAGCTCACTATTAGTTCCACTTGGAGTCGTACTTCGCCTTGAAAACGTGGCCACTCGGATATGATTGAATCATAATTTTGTCCAGTCTTTTCGTGGAAGTTGGTTGGGAGTGGAGGCTGCGTCAGAAGAAGCAGTCGTGTTTGTCTAACGAGCGGTGCCATTTAGCGGACGCGTGAGGGCTTCTCTGCAGAACTTTGGCGGCCCGGAGTGGTGGTCGCCGGCCAACCGCAGACGTCCGCTAATGCGGACACGTGGTAAATTGTCTCCGTGCTCCTGACGCGTTATGAGCTAGGCTGTGCTCCTGGTGGTCTTCTTCTGAGGAAACTGCTGAACAGAAACTGACTGACTTTTCTTGGTAAACAGCTGCTGATGTGCGCAGGATTTCTTTTTAAGCAGGTTTTCCTTTGAAAATTACAAGGATATATCCTGATGCATTAGGAGCTAGGCTCTGCTCCGTGGTGGTCTTCTTCTGTGGAAACTGCTGAGAAGAAACTGAACATTTCTTAGTAAACAGCTGCTGATATGCGTAGGTTTTCTTTCGAAAGTTACACCGATGAAGAGGCCGGTTTTTTATAGTCTGGTCTTGCACGGATGAATAAGTAATTTGAAAAACAAAAAGTTGCATCGTTACCCATGGCCAGGCATAGCTAAGCTGCCCAGTGTGTCAACAAAATATACTCGGACTTTTTTTTTTTTTCGAGCGATCTGACCCTCATTAATTAAGGTTCTTCAAATTAGTACACCAAGGATCAAAAACCAGTCTCTTCACAACAGTCCAATTATTATCAAGTTCAGCTTAAAAATACATGCACAGACACTTGATGGTCTACATCGTTGCCATGAAAAAGATGAGTTGTGTAAAAATGGGGTTGTCTCCATGGGATAAATACATCAAACTCAACTAGAGATGTAAAGCGTATCATACA
>JACJUY010011994.1:0-23682 GCA_014220935.1 Platorchestia sp. MABIK | reverse complement strand
CGGAGTAGATGGTAGACTTGATGCTGGAGTAGATGGTAGACTTGATGCTGGAGCAGATGGTAGACTTGATGCTGGAGTAGACGGTAGACTTGATGCTGGAGTAGACGGTAGACTTGATGCCAGAGTAGATGGTGGACTTGATGCCGGAGTAGATGGTGGTCTTGATGCCACCGTAATGTGCCCTAATCTGCGCTGATCACCGCCAGCCACGCGTGATAGACCCCATCTCCATAAAATGGTGATATAATACCGCTATATTGACAGCGTGAGTGTCAGGTAACATTAAAGTCTCGTGCCAAGTGCGCGCCAAGTCCTCCCTATGTATGTATGTATGTATGATTTGATAATAAAGTTGTTGCGTACTTGCATTCTTGGTATTTCCATCCCCTGTTATAAACTGGACTCTGCAACGCCATCAAATCACTCCAAATGAATGATTTTTGAACAGCGTTTCATTTTTGGTCATTGAAATTTACTTGGAAGATATTTCAACAAAATTTTGAGGAATTGAGAAGAAGAACAAGCATTCAGACAGCAGATTGAAAATTGTTTTCAGGAATTAATCGTAACTCTGACTTGAACAACGCCTAATTTTGACGGCGGGAGTCCACTGATAAATTAAATTATGGAATAGTTATGAAAATCTGTGAGTATTTCATTCCCTGACGCATTGCGCTATCGACAAACAACAAAGACTCGCTCCCTAACTAGGATTACGAATTTAAAGTTGTCCAAGTAAGAAATTTCACGTCTCAAGGTATAAGTTTGATCTCTCCGGGGATTATTTTCGATTTAATGAAATTAAGAGATTTTTTTATATTAGCTGCTGCATTTTTGGTGCATCAGTACATTCAGTTCAAAATATAAATCATGTCTACGTATACATGCTGTCGGTCATGTTTGCTATCGGTCTGCATGCCTTGATAAACAGCATCTGTTAAGTGGCAAACGATTTATAAAGTTAAAGATACTGATTGTAGTGAAGAACCGTTAAGGATCAATCTTCAACCGAGACGAGACCCCAGCATTTGATATATATTGCACTTAATGAATACGCAGAAAAGATTACTTCTATCACAGCTTGATGTAATAAATATAAGGTGTCACAAAAAATGTGCCCAACATTTGATCGACGATTACCCATGCATTTTCTGTTATTTTTTCAGGAACAACTAAGTTTTCTTTTGTAATGTTTAATTTTCTTGAATTCAATGTTCTTTCCTTGATTTGACCCATTAGACATACATCTATGATAATAAACACCTATATCAAAACAAAAGTACACGGGTACTCGGCTGTCAAAGAGTGAGTACATTTTATTTGGGACACCCAGTAGTTGCTACGCAGCTCGCCTTATGTAGAGAATGGTGTACATTGATCATTAAAATTATCTTCATCGAGATCAGACACACAAACGTTCATCGCAACACCCTGAAAATAGAAATGTGAACCGTTATAAATCAGAAACGTGGCTTCCGCACAGTGTTACGTGGTCAGACGTAACGAAAAGACGCAATCAATTGGAAGAAGCTCGATTTCATGCAGAAAAAAAACGCGTCAAGGTGGTTCGGCGCGACGTCAACGCACACCTGTTAGGTGCCTTGTAAGCTAACCATTTATATGTTTGCTTAATAAAATTTGTGGGGCACGCGCTAAACAAAATTCATGGCAGAAGTAGAGTTAACGAAAATTATGGATAACAAGCAAAATCGAATTCTGCAGCCCCATTTTGCCTTAATTTATGTAATTCAGGGCTCATTTGCCTCAAAAACTACACATGGAACAGCCAAATGGAATAACTAAGGTTTAGATGCTTTAATTAATTTAGAGTAGGAATTGAGTCTTTCAGGTAAGATTAATAAACAGCGACTTGAATAAATTACGAGCCCCAAAAGCCCCAAAGAAAAGCGCTAGACAAGCGTGACAGCTACCTGAACTCCTGAAGTGTCATATACATTAAAGCAACTGAGTTACAATGAATCTTCACTCTCCTAGCCACACAACATACAGTGTATTCTGGTATCGTTTAAAGTTAGAGTAAACGTACGCTTTTGGAAAGGGAATTCTCGCAGTCGTATGTAGAAGGGCCTACGCTACCAAAACTCAGCGTCACCAAAACAAATCTCGAAAGTGACATTTTGACCAATAATGACGCGTTTTGAAACTATGGTAGCATTGTAAGATAAGACACAAAAGTAAATTCATAAGACTGTCACACTACGCATTAAACACTGATCAAACCTTATAACTGAGACATACCACATTCTGTGAGAGACAGAAACCCCACAAGTCAAATGAAACCAAGAAATAAGGCGAGAACAAATTGTTCAACACAATTTGACTGCGTCAGCCAAGGGAGATTTTCATACTGCTGCAGACCGATCAGTCGTATTAAACTCAATTTTCTTTAATACTTAATTAAAGCTAAATGAAGGCATGATCTAGTTAATGTTTGTCATTTCCAAAATTTCTAACCACAATTGATATTAAATTCGAGTTCAATCTTGAATTTCAGTTTAACCAATTGAGGTCAAGGTGTTAAGATAGAACTAAGATTGAGGTCGGATATTAAAACAATTTACGTCGTCGCAGCAGTACTGCTAGCCGCGTCTTTTGAAAGTCGCCTTAAATTAACTTCTCATTTAGCCGCGCTCCATCGACACAAATTGTGGGAAAATCCTGCACTGTTGCAGGCCCGCTGTCGAGGAGTTACCAGCTAGCCTGCAGTAACACGCCCAAGCATAAACTCAAACATTAAATTTTCAGTATTACCTGGAAACTTAGACGTATTAGTGCCGTTTACAGGGGCAAAGTTCGTATCACGTCCACTGGCCTCTTCTCTGATGCACGGAGAGAACAATGCATAATACAACCAAAGGGTCAGGTCAGGGGCTTCTGCATAAACATGCTGCTTCAGCTTTGTTTTCTTTGTGAAAAGAATATTGAGCGACACCGATACGCGTAGCTTTGTATTTTTTGATTCAATTTAATTTGACTAGCTCAACGCAAAAGGTGTATTATGTGAAATTCTTCTTAGTCTAATGATACCTCCGATCGTACAACATGAACCCCACCAATTTTCTTGACCTGTTAGAACAAGTAGAAATGTGCACCTTAGACCATCTACATATCAACACCGAGAACCCAGTTTTGGCAACCATTCTGCGTAGTTTGGGTTTTACGCAGTTCTCAAACATAATAAACGCCAAGAAAGGTCAGTCCTAACCCTCGACACGCACGTCAGAACCCTCTACACACTCCCTGAACTCCAACGAGCACAGAATAAGCGAACAGGTCTAATTTAAAGAGATCCAAAAGCCTGGGTCAACTCTGGCTCAGTTTCGTGGATCACCGCTTGCAATTTTTTGTCAGTGTGCGGCCATTTGGAACCTGGCGAAAGAAGCGCCGTCATTTGGACCTCATTGCTTCCTCAGCTTCATTAATTTGAGGAGGCAATTGGGTGACTCGCTCGATGCCCTTCTTCATTGTAGCTCCTTCCGTCGGATAGCGTTACTCCTGACTTGTGCTTTGAAGTGTGTTTGGTCTCTGTTATAGCAGAACAGTTGATCAGCTGTCATGGCGATGTATCATTCTTCCTCATCGTTGCAGCCGCCTTGTATTTGACTCTTTGTAAGTTCGTTTCATGCATTACATCTAGTTTACCATGTTTTTTATTTATTAGTTAAGGTATATTTGCTGTTGTGTCCTAATAAAGCGCATCACATTACTTCTTCAATAAGTCTCGCTTACCCAAAGACGGTAAGACGAAGACATTACGCCAATGCCTTCAGTTTAGACGGAAATCAAGACATGTAGAACAGGTCTTGGGATGACAAGATAACTTCTCTACGAACAAGTATCCCTAAAATTGACTACGTTGAATAATCCACTCATGAAAAATAACTGTCCAATACAGATAACATTTTGGTACGTTATGCGCTCTCAACTAGCTCATGTTTCATGGCATGTTCCTTCATTAAAGCCTAGTAGCATATAGTTCCCCAATGTTCTAATTTCTCAATAATAGTTCACGCTAGGCAACGCTTCGTTAATGTTCATGAGCCCGCAAGTTTCATTCAACGAGCTCATTTAACGTTTTCTATCTGTGCGCTACAAGTACGTATGTGTACGGTGCTTGAATATGAACGACAAAAGAGTAAGTCAGAAGTCTGCGACGCTTCTCATTAGTATTTTAAATTAAATGTATCACTGGTGATACAATAACAAATGAAATAACCAGAGCGATAAATACCCCATGCTTCGTCATACTCTCGAGGAATTTGTACCTCTCACTTCACTCATTAACATAAGCAATTTACTTATTTTTGTAACACTCACACGTAATTTCACTATCACAAAGTTTAGAAATACGTGAAGTCTTCAAGGAGATCAGTGAAAAACGGTAAAGGAACTCTCCTCAAGAAGTTCCAACCGACCACACCCTAAAATGTTGAGAATAATCCAAAATCATCGACGAGAAAAATCACATTCTTGCAGCACTTTACGCTGTATTAAAACATGAGACTCAAATTTAAGAATTTAAAAAATTTAATTGAATCAAGCTACAGCCTACTTACTGACATATACGAAAAAATTATGCAGTTTCATTCTTCTAACTTGGTAAGTATGAGTCTTGAAAGGGCAAAACAAAGCATCCACAAGCTGTTGGGCAACTATCGACTTCGTATAATTTTCCAACATTAAAAACATCCATTTAACTTCCGCATGTGTTGCATGTACTTTTGCCAACTTCGTATGGTGCAATACTGAACTCTCACGCCTTTCAAATACATACGCTCAATTGCCTTCATCACAACGAAAACAAACGTCACAGGTGGCATTGTTTAAAGACAATATCTGAATTTTGACATAAATTCAATACTTCTTCGTGAAAACACGCAAAATGTTCGAAAGCTTTACTCACGTGAGGAACGTGCGCAAGCAAAGCGACGCGTGCAGCACAGAGCTTCATAAGAAAAAGTTCAGTGTATTTTTACTTTGGATCTCAAGGTAGACGTATAACTTATATAATTTCATGATAAAATAGTTCTCTGCTCGAAAAAGCGATTTGTTTCAGTGGGCTTATACACCTTGAAGAAATATTAGTTTGTATTTTGGTGCTACCCATGTAGTCGATCTGAGATTTAAGTTACAAATTACAAATTTAAGAATTAACGTAACATCAAGGTCACACAGATATGTATGAGTCAAAATAAAAAATGAGTATTTCATCCAGTATAAATGTCTATGACTGCCCACACATACCTTCAAAATTTCCAGTTACATTTGTTCCCAGTAGGTATCATAGTGAACAGAAAGCATCCATTTGAAAAAAGCGTGCGCACGTTCACAATAAAAATTTGAGCTGCATTTTACAGTTCGTACATTACCAAGCATAGAGTGTAGGCTACTATACTGCACACATGGCTAGCAAACTTAATGGAAAGTCAACGAAGCCTGCAAGGCTCACTCACCTGTAATGTTAGATAATGATGAGGGTAGAATTCCATGCAGTAAAAGCTTAAGAAAGCTCCCCGCAGCAAACATTTTTGCGCCATTATTTGCAGTAAAAACTCAAAAAGGCTTCTGACAGCAAACATTTTTGCGCCATTATTTGTAGGCAATCACAAGAACATGTAAAAGGCGCAATATGCCCGCCAACTGAGCACAGATGATGTGGGTGTTGTATCTTATTTCATTGTGAATTTATCTTTCGTACAACATATGTCTATTTTTCTGACATTTTAACTTGGAAGCTTGCAGAGAATATCCCTGTTTGAAGTTTTTAAACAGATTCAAATAATGTTAAATAAGGCCACTTTATATGTTACTTGCCTTCGCTGAAATAGTTGGTAGACGACTTTTTCATTACCGCGAAAGCCGAAAATGCACCATTATCAAAACGAGTAACTGACATCTCGCAACCGTCACCATCGAAGTTTCAAATTTCAATGAGTGACTGATTTACCGTCCGGGCCAGGGCTTCCAAATTCCAATGCTTCCAAGAACATTTCTTGACGTAGGTACAGTCAGAGGCTAAAGGATTTGCCGAGGCCACAGTTAGGAGCTGTCAGGCCACTAGCCAGTGTTGCCGCTTGCGAAACTTGCAACACTGCAATTGCGGCCCTTACATGACCTTTTAAACATGAAATACCAAGCGTCAATATGTACAAAAAACTAAAATGAAAAGATTAATTTGCAGTAGGACTGTAGGAATAGAGTTGCTAGTTCTATTACCTTGCTGTGTTTACGTATATATGACGCTTCAAGTCAGTAGTAAAAGTCATAAATAAATTATTTCTGTTGAGATAATAATGGCATCAGGGCGCCGCACTGGATATTAGCTTTTTCTTAGAATCAAGTACTAAGTGTAAAATTGTTCGGTCTCTTGTCTAGGAAATATGCTGACATGGTGATAAATGCTATGGAGCTGCGATGACTGTGCTCTAATAAAGACAACGTTTCCTGTGTTTGAGTACAAATAATAATGATAGCCACAAGTATTTTTTCTGTTTGACCAAGAGCTACACAATAGCAGCTATAGTTGCTCACAGAGAAGTTCCTCTGATTTCTTCCTTTTGAGGCCTTGTTAACGACGTGACGGCGCGAGGCCTGAGTTTCTCAACGACCTTGTGAGCATACAAGCGAAGTCTTATTATCGACTCTAATCTTAAAATATTAAAATGAATATAAGTTCATTCGCTAGTACAAAATTTTATTAATTCTTATAATCTCTTCAAAGTCAATCAAATCAAAAAAATTTGTTCATACAATTACGGTAAAATTGTTAATGGTACAAATAATTTTAGACGTTCGTACTACGCATCAATGCTAAATGAGTCCACATAAATCAAATATAAAATAACCAGAACATGTGATGACAGCTATAAGCAAAATTTTTTTGAGCATACAAACTGAGTTTTATTTTTCTTTTAGAATGTGGAATTTTTTCAAAAATTCTTCTAATACTGATGAGCAATTTAGTTTAAGATGTTTTCCGAGAATGTGACGTCGACACAGCCATTCTGGTACGGTTTTCTTTCTCGCTCCCACGTGCATGTTTCGCGCTGCTCTCGTACATTATACCCCGCAAACAGCGGACCTGCTAAACAGTGCCGGTCCCTACAGGTGTCGAGAGTGTGATTAGATTATATTAGATTAGAAGTAAGTTTCAGCTTAGATTATATTAGATTAGAAGTAAGTTTCAGCTTCCTTAGCCCCAACAAAGGTGTCTCAAAGAGAGAAAGGATGGAGGTGCCATTGAGTGCGGAGTAATGGGAACGCAGAATATATGCATAAGGTACGTTCCCCACAAGATGACCTGCGCATAGAAGTTGAGAAGAAGGTTATGAAACGAGATACAAGTTCAAGAAAAAAGTTATAGGTGCTGATGAACAGGACAGCAGTAAGCTGAAAAATAGATGTTCCTTAACAAAACAAGAACTATTGTATTTGAACTAAAAGATCTGAAGGCTTACTAAACTCTTAGCTCCGGACCTCCCTTTTTCCCCCTGGAAATGTAAATCCCCACAGATACAGAAGTTGTATCATTCTTAAAGAAACTTGAGGGTGAAAATAAATAAGCACCAACAAACATTACAGACCGACTTTTGACTAGGTTGTGACTCGACCAGAAAATTTTACTCACAATTTGATAAACGTACATCGATATAAGGACAAAGCTGCCCTTCAATTTTATTCGATAGGAATCTATATCGGAGAACTTTTGCAGGAAAAGTTTACTTTCAAACACCAGCAATCATTAACTTGAAAAACATCGATGAACATTCATTAGTTAAATATCTCACAGAAGATACCGATAGGACCGCAACCGAGTAGTACTTGAGTGAGCAAATAACTAAATGTACCAAATGCATTTCAAAATGAAATATTACTGCAAGATCCCATCCTGACTCCTCAACTGTGTCGAGAAATGAGATTCAGTGAACATTGCTTGAGCCTGTTAATTCATGTTTGAATTACTGTGTGTTTGCGTCCTCCTTTTCGCTTGAAAAGTGAGTCTTCTGCCTTCTTGCCTAAGCTGGATGTGCAGATGATAGGTTCGCGTTCTTAGAACTACGCGCAATATTATATGTGTGTTGACAGAGTGCATTTGTTAGCAATGATTGAATCTACATTCTCAAAACGCTTCTCTGATATCGACTGCATTTCCAGCGTCATGATCAACAAAATTTTCATAAAATATTCATCCGCAAACACCGGATCGAAGTTCCTTGGCATTAGAGAACACCTGACACTTCACACGATTTGTGTGCCTACATCTTTTTGCTGGAGGACTATGAATTGATTTCTTGTATTCAACTACTCTGACATGGAATGAAATTTCGTGAAATTCTGTCTCAGTGGTTTCTGCTATCTAAAATTTATTTAACGAAGATCTTCATAAATAAACTAAAGAATATCAACAGAATATTGTTTCTCTTAAAAAAAATATGTCAAACTATTACTCGATCTCTCATCAATATCACAGTAAGTACTGCTTTACACGTTATTACTTCGTTGCTCTTAAGTGGGTCACAAACAACATAAGACGTGTAGGTTTATGCATTAAGAGGGAACAAACCAGAGTACAATGTTAAATGGAACCTACTCCGATTTTTGTACAGAAGCTTAAAAATGAAGAAAATTTCAAGGAAATTAATTAATCATCTTTAAGAAAACGTTTTGGAGTCCTGCTCCACCATCAGTTCAAAAACAGATCATCATGTCTCTGAAATAAAAGATTAAAATATAATGATTGGTAGGTATTAAAACATATGAGAAGAAAAACCAGGTATGGCAAAGAAGAAGAACAAAAAATACACAAAATATATGAATAAAATAAAATTGAGGAGGTAATGAAGAGGTTTCTATCTATTTACTATTTGCAAAGGGTATGAACAGTTCATATTGTTCAAATCCTAGTTTCGCTGGAAAACATGTTGACTCTAAAATCCTGAGATCATAAGGGGTCGAAGCAGAGTCTAAAATTTTGAAATCAGCAGAAGATCCAGGGACATTGCAGTTTTCGGCATGATTAGCTGATTCCCAGCACGGAAACTTCTACCTCTATGCTCTGCCACTCTGGTATAGAAATTTCGTGACGTCATGCGAACGTACGAAGATGTGCACTGCACTCAACTTGTTCATCATATCTAAATCAAACATCAGCTTTGGAAACAGGTCATAGACCTCGAGTGGCATCTGTCATAAGTTTACATTCACCTTCAGCATCTAGGCATCATCAACCTCTTTGACCGTTGTGCTTAACATACTCTTGTTTATGGGGCTACAACCGCCCACATCCATTGAGTCTGTTTGCTCGGGCAAACATGTAAAATTGCGTAGATAACCTCATTGAGTGCTACATCGATAAGCATCAATCAATACAGGTCTGGAGAGTGTGCACAACGCTTACTATACTCGCAAACGACGCTTAAAAATTTGCAGTGGGGTTAGAACGGAAAGCAGATGTTCATGCGCCATGAAATTGTCCATTCAGTGCAGTTTCAACAAATACAAATTAGTCATTGGCAACGCAATTCTAGGTATGCACATGATGATTAAATGCGCTCAGAAAACCTATATAGTTCGATAGAATTGGATGACGCAGGTTTATTTCTCTATCTAAGGTCAAATAACGCATTACCGTCACTTGGTACTCTAGTATATTATGATCATTGTGCACTTCTGCAATAATTATAATCACTTATTTCTGCAAACTTCAGACACCGCCAATGCTTCGCAGGCTTTAGACAACTTCATGTTAGATTCTTTTGACAAATCTTCAGCTCTAGTATATTTTTCGAAGCTTTTGATTGGATGAAAAATTTTGAATAATGTCAAAAATTTGGATTGAAGTCAAATTTGGAGACTGATAGCAATTCTAGTCACCTGGAATTTTTTTCGCCCAATGCAAGGGCACTTCATTGTTGAGGTGGCGGTTCTCCAGGCTCGTTGTCTCAAAATTTCCACTTTCTTTCTAATTGCAATACGAATTGTGAAACTCGACTTTTTCACGCATAAATTAACTCTTACATTCAGTATCATTGCAAAATATGAGGTTCAATTCTGCTTTGCTTCCAAGAGATGAAAAATTAATTCTGAAATCAAAATTTTCTCCGGATTATTTGGTGCAGGCATTTCAAGCATTACCCCATCATTTATATCGTTTCCTCATTTAACACGTTCCTCGCGTATTGGGCCACATGTGTCCCAACTGGTAAATTACCCATTTAAGTACCTGTATAAATGCAATACATTTTATCTGTTTTGCGACATTTGAAAAAAATTATGGTTATCATACGAGGTGAAATGATATCGTGCATTTGTATTTTAATTTTCATTAGCAAGAATTTAAATTTATTCAAGCTGGAAAATTGATTTTCCCATTTTGCTACTCACTACCTAACCAAACCAACCGTTAACAGCCACGGAAACGCAGGGAAAGTGTTAATTAGAAATACTATGAAATTTTCTGTGTTCGGAATGCTGCATTGGATTAAATACTAAAAAAATACAGTGCAAGCCAATTGGTACATTACTAGACAAAATAACTTGTCAACTGGAACAAGTATTTAATGAATTATGTCGAATGGCATGCAAGATGAAACTTCGTCATTTGTATGATCGCTAAATTGATGCGTTTCTTCAGCCACGAGTATTAGTTACTTAGCATTCAAAGGTGTATGAGAGAAACCAGGGTCAGCTCAAATAACTCCAAGAAATTTTCATGTTACGCCTTGTGTAAATTAAAGTTTCGCCTCCCTAAGTTACATGCCTAATGTCGATTGTTGTCAATGACGCGTCCATTGGCGTCAGTTAATATCAAACACTCTCTCGTTAGGAACAAAAAAGGTTTTCAGAAGCGGTGCGCATTCAAGAGCCCGGGAAAGAACTCTGAGGAAGCTCATTAATTAGGGCCCGTTTACATTGAGCTCAAATTGAGTGGCGGCAGCCACTTTTTCTAGGAATACGACAACTGGAAAACGACAACGAGCGAAGCGAACCATTTTTCCGGAATCTCGCGACGTTCCAGGCTCAACGAGGGGCGATTTGCAAGTCATGGAAGTGCCTCTGGATGCCTGCTGGAGGGAGACAGAGCGGACGCAGCGCCATTCTTGACATCGTGAACATAGTTTTCGGTGTACTTACTCTGCTGTTGTGTGTTGATTAGAAGAATGGTCATGCATTGCTAGGTGAATGAGAACCTTTATGTGTTGTTGGTGCCATGAGAGTGCGTGTAGGGGTTAAAAGTGAACGGAAGTGACCTCAGTGTTAAGGTGACTAAGGTGGAGAAATAATTTGGTGTATTGAGTAGTATGAGAGTGTGACTGGAAAAAACATCAAAATATGAAAGAAATAAGCCGAATTATGGGTAGAAGAGATTGAGGGGAAATGAAAATATCTTGTTATTGGTAAAGCAAAGGTTGAAATTGGGGTGAGACAAAGCGTGAAGCACACAGGGAAGATGGATGAAGTTAGCAATAAAGAGAGGAGACAACTGGAATTTAGGAAGACGAATGGCGGACGTGAATCGAAGTAAAGAGCAAACGCTCTGAAAAGTATTAGTGAAATACAGTTTTCATGCAATGGTTGGACTTCTTTGGAGAAATTTTTACGCGTATTGAGTGGGGAAAGATATGAAATCATGATCAAGCATGATTTTATCAAAGTTCATTCATACGTACAAGACAGAGTGAGAAATATGAAAGTAGCATGCCGAAATTTAGTCCTGACTCTGGGGCATTAAGGTACAATTTAGTTTCACATCTGAATTTAGAGTTCCAAATATAAAATTAATAAAACGGGTACAAAACTATAGCCATGTTTAACGTGCAAAAATAGTTGGTCAGAGCGTGCTCCTGCTAAACTTGGTGAAAATGAAGCATGAAAGGGAAGGACAATCATTCCGTAAAACCTGTAATCATTCCCAGTTTCGAAACGCCCTTTTTCTGGGGAATATTGCATGGAATGAATTCAAGGGTTAGATGTTAGGCAGAATAGGTAAACACAAAAATCCAACATCGTACTTTACTGCACAAAATTGTGGAACCGACGATCAAAGAACATAGATAATAGGCCTTGTTTTGTACTCCTAGCCTATTTAAAATCGTAATCAGCACAATGAAATATTTCTGATTGACAAAATTTAAGCGTTCAATTCGATGATCGCATTAAAGAAAATGTTCCTGGTCTTTATACGTTTTCCTAATTGGAGAGCTCCTTCTTCACGCAATGCTTTTAGACAACTGAAAAATTGTGTAAGGGAAGTCACTTGCAACGTTGCTTGTACTACAGCCTTTCATTTCCATTATAATTTCCTTGAAGCAACACGTGTAATACTAAAAAAACGATGGAAATCGAAGGTGTACAGTGACTAAAATCGCTCTGTTATTTTCTATCAGATATGAGTTATACAGTCAAAGTCGTAATTAAGGAGTTTTTTCCATTTTAAGAAATGAAATAAGTCGTGACACAAACAAAGTAATAAAGTACAGCTGATCCTCGAGTGATGTGCCGTCATTTTGCGGCAACCTTTAACTCATGTGGGAAAATTAGTCTTAGGTTATCAACAAATGCGAAACTTGGTTCAAGTTTTGAATCAGAAGAAATACTTGGGACTAATTATTATCTTTATAAGTTGTGGTTCTCATTAGATGTGTAACTCACGAGTAGACTGTGACCTCAAATTTAGGAAGAGTCAAAGCACTCGTTTTTCGTACGCTTGACACATGCTCGAGTACATCTGTTCTTGACCTTTTTTTCTTTCCCTCTCAAAGAACTTCCATGTCATGGTACTGGAGAAATCTTAAACGATATAATATAATACCAAACATGAACTTCAAATCCTACTCACAAACTACACAATAAACATATGATTTGCCTGAGGGACTTCTTCTTCCCATAAAAGTATTTGTAGTTGAGCTTAAGTTAGTCATTTCAATACATGCATGAAGGATTTTTTTAGCTCTTCACTGTCCTAGTGGATTTCAAAATCCACTTCTATAAACATTTTCATTGTATTTTATTTCTAGTCGATTTTGCGTTGCTAGCGTGTTCTTTGAAGTCCACTTCCGAATGGCATCTCTTTCCACATTTTGATGTCGGTGGCAGCCAGATGCCAGTGAAAGTGTAAAACGGTGGTTGCAATAAAGGCAACAGAAGAAAACGGTGGTTGCAATAAAGGCAACAGAAGAAAACGGTGGTTGCAATAAAGGCAACAGAAGAAAACGGTGGTTGCAATAAAGACAACAGAAGAAAACGTTGGTTGTAATAATAACCAATAACAGCAATAGAAGTAAATATTTCAAACTGTAAACGATCAAAATCAGCTGGCGCTTACTTTTAAGCCATGCTAAATATCTTCGGTGAGGAGTTGGAAAATTAAAACAGGAGAGAAATATACGTGATATATATGGGAGCATTTTCGATGAGGACTTACACTGGAGGGATTTCTTTTAAACAACGCAGGCTATATTCTCTGTAGTTATATATTTTATAGGTGAAAAAATGAAGACAATGCGAGTTCAGTTATGCTCTTACAACTTACAACATTTTATCAAATAGGATTCCATCCAGAAATCTTTCTTACATGGCTGATCACCCGGTTGAAACGCCATTTTTTATTTGATCCCTTCTTTGACAAGTACAACTGACTTCAATTGTAATTGAGACAAAATATAATAAGTATTGGTCTATGGTTGCTGTGCTGTTTGTTTTTTCAGTAGCCTTAGGTCAATGGTTGTTGTGCTTTTTAGTGCTCACAGTTTTAGTGGCCATTTAATGTTCCATAGAATTCTTTTCTGTACGACGAAGATAAAATAAAGTCCTGCTTGAGGTGAAGCAAGACGAAGCTCAAAACCATGCATTGCTCCCAGGCCTGAAGCGGTACGACTATCCTCTGAATTTCTTTGTTCTTTACTGTTTGGAATCACATCTTACTTGTTTGACACGTTAGGGAAATACGCATTTGCAGCATCAGAATGGGATTTCTAGATGCTTTAGCATGAAAGTTCTTAATTGATAAATGTACATTGGTGTCATAACAGTTCATGTCAGTGATTGCACACAAAAGATTGAGAGTAGTACGTCGGCAATCCTCGTTTTTGGTAAAAATGGACAACGGGCATTCCAGCATTTATACACCTTCGCAACGCTACGAGCTATTTTTTCTGGGCAATATTCTCAAGATTGAGTTTTTCGACAAATTTCTCCGAGGAGTAAAATTTGAGTGCTCTATGCTCAAATTGTATTTGAGGAAATTTTAACCTGAAGATTTTCGCCAAAAAAAATGGAATGCACAGTTGCTAAGTTGAGAGAAAAATTTCAGTTATTAAACTGTTCTTTCACGATGACTTGAATTGTTTGAAAATATGACCTCTGTGCTGAAGAGCTACCTTTGAAAAGTTGAGGTAAATAACTAAACCTTCTTTCCAAATATGTCTGTTAAGAAGTTCGTTCTATTAAAAATATGAAGTTCTCTAATGCGCGCTCCATTGTAAGCTGAAAACAATACTTTTGAAATGGTGCTGAGATCGGCGACGCCACAGTTGCGTTATCGGTCGATAAATGAGGCAACATTAGCACAGCAAGATTTGCAGGTGACTGAGACTCGTGAAATGTGAACGTTTCAAACTGACTGATGTCAAACATGAAAAAATCCAGTGATTCCATTCAAACTATGCCTTCCTTGTGATTTGCCATGTTTCAAAAACTGCATTTTACATTGTATGATACAATACAAAACCAAATTAAAGCCCAGTACAAAGACACTACACAGGAAAATCGATAGTGAAAATTTGAGGCAAATTACTATACCTCCTGTCCAAACATATCTGTTAAGAAATTCGTTCTATTAAAAGTATGTAGTTCGCTTATCCGCGCTCCATTGTAAGTTGAATACAATACTTTTGATAGTTGGATCCTCTCTGACAAGGTCATCATTTCAACTGTCCAAACGGCGGATGAATTTTTAATTAAATAGCTAAAGGAAGACATGGGAACACCCATAAAATAAATATCCACCTCAGGCGTGATCCTCGCCAGAGCAACGTAATCATGGACGCCGAATTCTGTTCCAGAAATACTGAGTCCACCACAGCAGAAGCCTGCCATGAAATAATTTGTCATACGCGTCAGACCATCTTCATCGATCGCATAACGGTAAGGGAATATGTAACTTCCCTTTGGGCGCCCCGTAAAAAAATTTGGGGTGCAGGGAAAACCAGTTATGACCTCTGAATTTTCTAGCTGCCTTTGCATCTTGGTTCGCCACCGAGGCAGAGGAATGTCTTCAAGGTTCGAAAGCTTGACACCTGGTCGTGACTCCATTTTCATTGCCAGAAAGTAGTGTTCTAAGTGTGTTGCAACCGCATTCATCCCGATTCCGAAGTGCTTTGACCGTGATAGTTCAGGATAGATACACTCCATTTCTTCTGCGACGTTTATGTACATCCAAAAATCGTAAGCGGCATCGGCTGCGAGTGTCACTGGCCACATTCTCAAGGCTTTCCTGATAATACTCATCTTGATGGCATAACCCCATCCGACCTGTGAGTCACCTCTTCTAACTTTATCTCTCTGTGGATACAGTCCTGGTACCGAAAAAAATCCGAATGCACTGGCGCAGTACAAAGTTTTGTCGTGGAGCAACACAGGAATCACTTGTGACATGTACGAAAAGAAATCTGGAGACAGTGCCACGTCCTCGTCTATGACAATTACTGCATTTGCGTTCGGGAAAAAATTAGCAGTGAATGTGAAAACTTTACGGTAGTACTGGAATAGCATGGCATTCTTCTTGCCTTCCAACTGTATTACTGTATAGTTCAATCCAAAGTATTCTAGTAAGGATACTGTGCTCGTAGAGTAGTTGCCTATGAAGACGTGAACTTTGTGGACGCGAAATCCTGGGGCAGCGAACATTGATTTTATAGTTTCGTACAAATAATGTGGTCTTTGTCCCGTTGTGACTATAACAGGAATTTTCTCCAGAATATCAGTACCAGCCAAGCTAATACTCTGATAAGGTTTCCACGCCGGATTACAGAAGTCCCCCATGACACCGACAGAATCGCAAAGCTTTGCTCTGCCTTCATCCACGACTGCAAGCGACACCTCTTCGTCGTCTTCAGCTCGAGAAACTTTTACATGACCCAGCACGGGGCTCTGGTTGTCGACTACCGCAGTTTCCAGCAACGTCTTGCCTCCTTTGACGAAGATCCAAACCCAGTGAGACGTCGGAGTCAAATGCCCTTCCATGAATGACCCTGCAGCGCGCATGTCCGTAGAGACGTTCCTCAGCCCCACCGCACCGGCCCCTGACACAACGCAGGTCACCACGCTGCCGTTGTGCAGTCTGTGCAGGTGCCACTGGAGGTCCATGAAGAACCCAAGGCTTTCATTCGTACTGAATACCTGAAAACGAGCCAAATTTAGTCAGGAATTTGCAGTTATTGGCAATAGGCGGCAACATTTCTGAAAATTCGTGTTCTGATCTAAGCTGTTAAGAACTGTCAAGTCTTGAATATTTTTAAATTTAGAGAATTTGACTCGTTATTTATGAATTTTTAGAGTCAAAAAAAGTAGATTGACACTATTAGTATGTTTTCATACCTTTATTAACTATGAAATATCAAAACTTTGATTAGCAAAATTAGTAAAAAGAAATGTCGTGATCATGTCACGGACATTTTACTTTGTCCCAACATCTTACTTTGCTACTGCAGGCATCGCACCAAAGCTCCTTGTCTTTGATTAATTATTTCTTCGCTTCCTGTTCCCAGATGCCTGTTGGCTCCTAACTTGGACAATAGTTCCTTGTGTGCTCGAACAACCAGCAAGCTTCCAAAAGCTTTTGTGAAACAAACGGAAGTCACGCGGAGGGATTTTTCCTTTTGGTTTACTTTAAGATATTAAATATAGTCAGAACAAAAATGAAAATATTTTCAATCATATTTTTTCCTAGTAAGAAATGCAGATGACTCACCTTCGTAAAAGTTGTGATAAAAGATTTAGGGTTCTTCACCACCACCAAAAGACCGATTTCTGAAATGGCATTCTGGAAAAGAATCCAAAGTATTTTAGTTTTTTATCATCAATTGATACTTTATTCAACTGACATAATCAAGTTGCGTAGCAGAAAATATTTTAATCAAGAAGACTGTCACTTCGGGGTTCATGCTACGTTTTTCATTAGTGAAGTTGAAGTACAAAATAGATACAAGAGCTTACATCAATGCAAGTCACTAGGCCTTCGTCTGATGACGCATGTTGGAGAGGGCGCTTAGAAAGTTTGTTAATTTCTCACTCGCTTAAACTTTTCTACTTAACATCTGTTTTTTAAGCCATGCCTTTACTCATGTAATTTGAAGCATGTAGCGCACATTCCCTCTTTGTGATTCAGCGATCTACAGCGCACTGAACACATTTTGTGTTCCTATAGTGAGAAGCAGGGTTGATTCTTTGACAAATCTTCGCACCGGATCTCAACCATTTATCTCGATCGTGAAATGTGCAGCTACGCACAATATCACCAATCATATCGCAACGTTGATCAGATTAAGGGGGTATACCTTAGGAGTAGTTGAAAATGTTCACACAGTACTATCTACTGAATAATTTTCATTCTTATTGAACCACAAATACCGTACTAATATTTTTAACCAATATTCCTCGTTAGATTTTGTTAGTGATACCTCGTTCTGAAAACTTAACTGCATTTATTTTTCTCGTTAGAGCTCAGCTCTCATCTAGGGTCAGTGCAGTACCCTGAAGCATGTTGAGCAGTTCTGATAACACACGAGCCTGCTCTAATGAATATTAATGATGGAAAGCAGGCCACACCTACGGAGATTAACAGCACAAAAATTTTCACTCCTCATCAATGAAGTGGGTTCAGTTTTCCTAATGAGCCTACCTTTCTTTATGCGAGGCAAACCTTGTTTTTCTTATCAAAACTCATCGTTTAAATTGCGATGCATTCAATCTAAAATAATTGCTGATTTTGTCCCTTTTTTACTTTTATAATTAAGACATTTACTTCCTGAAATAGGGTGAGTCTAAGGATAGCCATCAAACGCGTAAATGTTACGTTCTTCTCTTCCTCTGTATTTCAACAGCAATAATTTTGAACATCAGGAAAGTTTCATTCGTTGTCAACACATGCACATCTCCGTCGAAGTTATCCTAAGTTTTCTACAAGTGATAAATTTGCTTAGGATGATAACTCACCTGAGAATTGGAGGGCTTCTTGATAGCGTTCTCTTGTGAAGGAAGATAGGTTTCTCCGTTAGATCTAGTGAGTAAAAAAAACCATGAATTTAAATTTTGCAAAGGTAGACAAAAATGCACGTATTTCCTTGACATCAAAGCTTATTGCTTTTACACAGAAAATTGAACTTTTCAAAACCTCATTAAGAAATGGGTTTCTGTTAGTTCGAATAAAACAGTCGGTTTTACAACCAATAATAAAACAATTCTGAATATCAGCAAAGATTAATTTTGAAATATTCGCAAATCTACCTCGTTAGAAGAGCGCCTTGAAGATGTAGGTTTATTTTCGTTTATTAGCTCAGTAGCCATGGCTAAGTGATCGACACCACTCAGATTTTGCATGGACTTTCAAACTCGTATGTATCATAAAATATAATGATTTTGAGCGCTCTGACTACCTACAATGTGAATGTTCAACTTGGAAACTTGGAGATAGAAAAACTTAGGTTGATTACGCCGCAGTATTTTAGGCATTGAAATCGATCTCGGTAAACTAGAGCGAAATGCATAAGCTTCATTGAACGGGCACGTTGCGTTCTCCACAGGCTGTCGACTTATGCAGTGGAGTTTATACTGTGTGTGTTTGGTCTATCTTTTCACATCTTCTTCGAACAGGGGATACCAAGATAGTGAGAGGATTTCTCTTTTGATTTAGAAGTAAATGATGCAAACATTATTAGGAGTTTTCAAAACAATATCACAAATAGATTTCTACAAAGAGGGTTCCAGTATCCACCTGAAAATACATACTACGCTACGTTTTCTGAAAATCCTTGCACACTTTTTTACACTCCCCTGCAATATGGAATACCAATTAATCATGTCCAGTACAAAATTTCACCCGTGTTGAAACTTTTCAGCTAACTTCTTATAAAGTCGTGAATGATAGTACGATCGGAAGCCACCAAGATATTATTAATTTTGAGCTGTAGTTCATCCTCACTCATTAAGCTCCATTCTGACGACGTCCCACGCGCTGCCAGCTGAAGTCGATGCAGCTTCGAAGTCAAGGAACCTGCAAAGCGACGAACGAGTCAGAATGAGACAGTCATTCTTTAGAGACTGGCATCACCTTATGTAGGTGATGAGATGCACGCGATGCTGGAGTCTGTCTAGGTAAATCTTATTTGAGCACGTTCACTACGGCGAGAAATTATTGCAATGCGCGTCAAAAGGATGGGCGCGAAATTGAATTTCACCGAGTGGGAAATTATTTCAACTTAGGTTATTAAAACGAAATAAACCGTGCCGAACTTACTTTTCACTTTCACTTTCAATTGCAGAAACATGTCGTTGGTTATGTTGGCAGAGAACAATATGCACCAACACGGAGAACAGCGTCAAAGTCTTCCACATTACGTACGTAAAACTTTCTTATTTCACTTCAAGCTGATCTGAAATTAAACTGCTGGGGATTCACAAGGAACAACGATAACGAATGATTCCAAATAAAAGAATTTTTGACATCAAAAAGAGTTTAATATAAAGAAATAGATCACACTTCTATGGCACTTTACTGGACCTAAAATGCGAGTCCTCACTTGAGACACAAGCGTACGGTTCTGCAGGCGTGGTGCAGAGTGCCCGCTTTTCCGCCGGAGTGCCGCTTTTTTCATGACGCCGCGCCAGGATAACGCGACCAATAATGTGAAGCTTGTGATGTCCACCTAGAGCTGATCAACTCGGCCGAATATTTGTCAGATTTTCCTCGTCATGCGTCTGCATCCTTATTGCTTGCACGGCCGAGCTTTTCGTAGCATACTTCTCTTTGCCATTCGTTCATTATCGGAATTACAGTTAGTAATTTTTCTCCCAAGAACTCGTGTTCTGCTGTAATTTGGAGGCATGTGTTTTAAGTTACACTTCGTTTATCGCATGTGTGCCTAAAGTAATACAGTGATGTATCTCGCTCATAACATCACGCTTACTTTTTCCCTTCTTTTGATTTAAATAAACACAATCCTCCCATTGATATTTTTTTACTTCGAAGGGAAAGTTTTTGCTTCCTTGGAACATGAATATTTCACAACAAGAAAGAATTCGTTGAATTTTGTCAACTCTTCCGTTTCCACTTATTATAAATGATTCTGAAGAATAATTATTTTCTCTATTCATATTGCCTTTGAATTATGGCTTCGCAGAAATTATGAATTAAAATCGCCTCTAAGTAAGAAATTCTGAGACCGCAGACTATAAGCTATAATTTTCGAACGAAATCCAAGATAACTTTTTCCAAGCGAAAAAGTAATACAAAAATCCAATATCTTGGAACTAATAATTTCATACGTGGTTGGCTCTTTCTCTCGAATTTGAGACGAAACGAATCCTCGTGAGTTAAATTTTCTTTCGTAACGAATTTTCATAAAAATGCTCTCATATTTTCATTTTATTTTTTAAAGCATGTTCTCGCAACTCGAAACCACAGAACTCTGTAATTAAGGGTGCGCTCAGAACCAGCCCTCATTTTACTTTTGCGCACTTTTTAATTGGTTAGATTAGATTATAAGTTAGTGTCCGCCGCCCTTACCACAACAAAGATCCATAAAGAGAGGAAAGATGAAGACTTTTTTTTTATAGTGACCGAACTTAGCGCTAGAATCAAACCTCAGTATTAGCTCAGGAAACAGCGAGCAGGTAAGCAGAATATAACTGTTGCTTCAAAAGAGCGTGCATCATGTTTCACATTAGTGAAGCCCATTACTTGAGCACAGGAATAATCATTATTCAGTAATCTAAATTTTGTCAGTTTATGCATAAATGTCTGTGGATTGTAGGCGTTTGGACGTTGCATGGCTGTTTCCACTCGGCCCTTTGGTGCGCGTACCCGAGTAGTCGAGTGGATGCTGACCCAACTTTTCCTCCATTTGTCGTCTTGTTGCCCCTTTGTTGCTCGCTAACTTGTGTTGACGGTCTGCTGTGCTGCTTCTGAGCAACTTCATATGATACTAGCACCATCAACCCTCTCAACTTAAACTACTGCTGAACGGAAACTTGGAACTGAGAATTTTTTCACGTGAAAAATGGCTCCTGTTAAAATTGTGACAGTTTCATACGCACTCGATAATTACTTGGGATGGGGACCAAAACTGGTAGATACAAAATCAATTCATTTTATTTCAGGCTTTCGCCTATTTATTGACTGGTTACTAGTTTTATTGAAGTTAAAAATTATTGCGAGTTTCACTATTTATTTTCCAGGAGACATTCGAAGTGTTAACCTGAAAATTTATGACAGTTTTACTTACAGTTTTACATCCGGGCTGTTTACATCCTGTTCGCGGTTGTCCTTGATTTTCATCTGAAAATAAGGGACTTGCACTCTCCAGGTGTACGCGTGTGTTGCCTATTGTAACCTACAGGACCCGATCTACCGTTTTTCTACACGTAGAATTTTAGATTTTCCGAGGCAATTACAAGATAAAAATCTAGCACATATCTATGGATGATAAAATTAAGACAAGAGTTGTCCACAACAAGCTGATAATTTGGTCATTATTCCCAATTGATGTTTTTTTTTCACTTCGAAGCAAAAATTTCTGCTTCCATGTGGCATAAACATTTATGACAAGAAAGAATTCGTCGAATTTTGTTAACTCTTCCGTTCCCACATTTTAAAAATAATTCAGAAGAAAAGTTACTTTCTCTATTCATAGTGTCTTTCTCTATTCATATTACCTATCATTTCAGAGCTGACGAAATGAATACGCCATGAATATGCAAATGTTAACAGGCAAATAAAATTTAGTGCATGTGTATAAGGTAGTCCTTGTGGTGTGCAACAATACGTTGCTAATGTCCTCACAGACTGGCGTCCGTCGGCAACCACTTCTTGAAAGGTAATCTGTTATCATTTGATTGCTGCACCTCAGATCGTGCGTTTCTTATGTCTATTGATTGATTAATATACCAATCGCACTGTTATAAGTTATTTAATGTACCTATTGCACAGTTATCGGCAAATTGCTGTGCTTACTGTACAGTTACTCATAGGATAATTAATACGCCTAATACAATTATTCGCTAATATTCCGATACTACAGTCATTGGTTATTATTCATGTTGGAAAATAATTGACTAATTTATCTATCGTACGATTATTGGTTAATATACCTATAGTACAGTTATTGGTTAATATGCCTATTGAAAAATAATTGATCAAAATCGCTATTGAACAGTTATGGGTTAATATGCCTGTACAAAAATTGTTGGTTAATCATTGCTATTTAGCTCTATGAGACACAGTGTTAAAGATGAATTCACAGCACAAAAATATTTTATGAATGACTAGAGAACATCTATAGCGTGCAATACTATTACTGTACCTGATCTCGCGTACACATATTTTTGGTGTACAAACGTTATCTCTAGTCATTTATTAAATATTTATGCTCAGTGAATTCATCTTTGATACTGTGTCTCATATAGCTTAAGAATAAGATTTGTATTTTACCAATGCACTATTTAGCTCATTAACATGCACATTGAAAAGTGGTTCTCTATTGTACCCAGCTGCAGAGTCCAGACTCAAGCAACAGGCGTGTTGTGCGCATCAGCGCTGCGTAGAGCACATCTGGTGTCCGCCTACCTCGCGGCGTCGAATTGCTTATCAGCATTACTTTGTGCTTTGTGTGCCACACTTAGCGGCACAATGTGCTCCTGCTGGGAGTGAATAAACAGCGGCACAATGTGCTCCTGTTGGGAGTGAATAAATGTTATTCAGTCTGAGAAGTTACACAATCAAGAACTTCTCAAGGGAACTTCCTATTCATCATTTGGAATTATAGCTTGTCTATTCAACTCAGCTAGAATGTCTGTGGTATAGATATCTTAATAAAAACGCAATGTAATTACACAAACTGATGCAAAGGATACTTCGTTTCAGAGCTGTTGATATGCATACGACTGAGACCATCACAAAATTGGTACACTCACTGCACGGATTCTCTCTTCTGAGTTTATCAAAGACCCTTAAAATTACAAACGCTCTGAACAAAACTCCCGTCCACAAACCATTCTTTTCTCCGTCGAACATCGTTGTTGTACAAGTCATAAAGATACAGATCGCCTTTATTTCAAAGTTGCGCATATCATTGTGCCTGCGTGCATTTGAATATATCATTACAATGAAATCGGCCCAACTCTGGGGTGGCCGATTTGTATTATAACTTATTATTATTTGTATTATAACTTCGATTGCGGTTATTATTTGCGTTATCTACCGTTTACAATTTCCCAAATTTTTCGGTGTTAGGACTGTCGCCCCCCCTTCCACTTGTGGTGGTGAGTAGAGGCTCCGTGTGTCGGGCGTCTGGAAATCTAGTGCAGCAGTAATAATTGTTTCTGTAAATATTGCTGTTATTATTGTAATTATTGTTGTTATCGTTGTTGTTCTCATTGTTTTCGTTG
>JACJUY010011993.1:0-23684 GCA_014220935.1 Platorchestia sp. MABIK | reverse complement strand
TAAGGTGTTTTAAAAACCAATGTATTGACAGTTTATGTTTGTACTCTATTGGAAATAAATGTTTTTTCTTTTTCTTTCTTTCTTTCTTTCTTTGGAAATAGGAAAAACGACAAATCAGGACATTGACGATTATCTTTACCACAATTTTCCATCAAGCACTTTTTAAACCGTGCGTACGGGGCCATTTCTGCAGAAATCTTCGCTACACCTCTGTCACAGCTGCTTTCAGATTCAAACAGAGTCTCTTGCCGATATTTTGTCACGTGACAATTTCTTGGCTACGTCATTGGCCAATTGGCACCTACGTTATCGCGGCCGGAGCTCAAACTCGCTTAGTGATAAGTTGTGGATCTTCTTGTATATGGTCTGTGGTGTCCGCTTCTTCCGTCTCTCTGTGACGCTCATACGGATGCTTAATGACTGTATCTATGATACGAGTTTCGCCAGTGCACAAGGACAAGGATATTTTAATCGCGGGTACTATTAGGATGGATATATTTGTTGGCCATACGCATCTGAAAAATGTATTCAAGAAAAATATTGTATCCCGTCATTTTTAACGGGCCGTGTACACTACGCTCGTCTGCAACAACGACGTCATAACTCAAAAAATTGTTTTTTTGAGTTATCCATACAGACATATTCATCTTAAAACACTGATTTTTTTGTATCAGCATCATAAAAGTGCTCGCCGTGGCACAGTGGTTAAAGCATCGCCCTTCCATGAAGGTTTAGAGGGTTCGAATCCCGGCTCTGCGCGGCGATTTCCCCGTTGGGTGTAAGGGAAAACTCAAGCACAATACCCCACTCAACCCAGGTGTCGGAAATGGGTTCCGGCTTTACGGGGGAAACTGTCATGGTGTCCTATATATAGTATTAGTTATGAGGCATTTGAAAAACAAATAGACAAGATGATATGTTTCAGGCTTGATTGGAAATAAAGCATCATTAGATGCCGATGTTTGTTTTTTTAACTGTAACTCTAAAATTGATCGCTAGGAAGCGCTACAATGTTGGAGCTACATGTGATATTGATTGTGTTTTGCAAGTTTAAAAAGGCTCTCCTGAAAAATTGGTTATTTTGATTTATGACAAAGTTGTCGCAAACGGGCGACTAGTGACGTGATAAAAGTCATGGTTTATGTATTTATGTGCTTCCGCTTTGTGTGTCAAACTCTGAATCCAAAAAAGTTAGGAGTCAGACGATGGCAGTTTTAGAGGAAAAATATTTGTAACAATGCATTTACGATAAGTAGTCATGGCTTTATAGATGCAACCAACTTTGAGATTATACACGCAAAGCAGCGCGATAGGAAAGGGTGTCAAAAATATATGTTGAGCTGAGTTTCACTTCTAAAGTGAGCCTCCATGTGTGGATGTAATTATTTTCTGAGAAATGCTGGTGCACAGAAGAGACGCACAATTCTAAAGTGACACAGCCTATCTTCAGACATTTTAATTTTGATTTGGTGAGGGCTTTAATACATGAATGTTTTCATTTTCATTTAATGCCTCGCGGGCTAATTTTTTATGACACGTGAAAGATATTATATTTAATCATCTGTTGAATTTGAAATGTTTTTAAACTAATTCATAAAATTGATGTGTTAGATCAAAAGTTAATCTTAAAGGTATTTGAGTGTTATTTACTCATAGTGATGACTAGAGTAGACGATCTATGTAAAATTGAGAAGTTCAGTCTTCTGTTTTCTATTTTAGAAAGTTTCGAAAGTATTAAAATTTTTTAGAAAAGTTAAAGTATTTAAATGGTTCTAAATGACTGAAAACATAGCTTTTAAAAATTTTGTGCAATCTTATACCTGTTAACACAATTGACAAACGCATATGAATTACGTCCAGCGCAATCATTAATAATTATGTAATAGATAATTTCTGGTTAGTAGATGGTTTATTTCTAGTCATAGTGTGGATCAAACCACACAATATTTTTAAACGATAACTATAGTCGTTTGGAAAATTGTTCAAGTGACTGTTTTTGTTTTTCATTTCAAATGTGGCTTTTAAACAGGAAAGGAAGGAAGGTAGCAGGAACAGGTAAGGAAGGAAGGCAACAGAAACAGGTAAGGAAGGAAGGTAACAGGAACAGGTGAGGAAGGAAGGCAACAGAAACAGGTAAGGAAGGAAGGTAACAGAAACAGGTAAGGAAGGTAATAGGAACAGGTAAGGAAGGAAGGAAGGTAACAGGAACAGGTAAGGAAGGAAGGTAAGAGGAACAGGTAAGGAAGGAAGGAAGGTAACAGGAACAGGTAAGGAAAAAAGGTACGAGGAACAGGAAAGGAAGGAAGGTAATAGCGGGCTGTCTAGCACAGGTCGTTCTACGCAAGTGGGTTCGTGAGGGTTGTCTCATGTAGAACGTTCTCTTCTGGTTGTTCGGTGCAGGTTGTCACGCACAAGTCTATCAGGTAGTTCTTTACAGCGTATTTGGCGCAGGAACTTCTATGCATCTTCATTGGAAATAAACTTTTTGCTTTTCTTTCATTCTGGTCGTTCCACAATCGCGAGGCCGATATCAATTCAAGATGACGTCTATTCATGGCGTTTGTGCAGCAGCGCAACCTCATTCAATCGGCTGATAATTAAAATTAAGGCAAAGTCAGAAGTACATACTCGCAGCATTGAACGTCACGCCTTCCTTACACTCTAATAACAGAAAGCACAATTAATTACGACCAAAGCAACAGCGCACTTTGACGAACGTGCACAAATTTCTGCATAAAAATGCGCTCGGTACTAAAAACGAATGAGTTAACACGTCTTCGAAGTGCGAAAATGAAAATGACAATCGGATAAAACTGTTCGGTGAATAACTAGGAAAGTCGTTGAGAAGAAAGACGGTCAGAATGAATAAACTATTAGATTGCGCTCTGGTCGCATCTAATATTGATGAGTGAGGTCCAGTTCCATGAACGTTAATTGTGCGCCGTAGCTCAGAGGCAAACACACCACTGATGATCAATTGGTCAGCGTTCGCTAGATATTTTTTCATTCGAAGACGCGCTTCATCATCAGAAAATTAAATTACGGACGCCTGGACTATGCAGGAAAGTACACTTTGCATTAAAGGGAGACTACAACGCCTGAGACAAAGACATGTTCTGAGTCCAATATTTCAATACCAAACTTCACGCCGAACATTGATTCCTCCACAGTCGCTTGCTAACCGTATTTCTTCATGGTCGAGCTAGGATTCCGCCCTAAAAACGTTATTTGAGCTTTCAAATTTTCGAATTACTGTCATTTTCGAAGGTTTTACTTATTTTTCAGTAACTATTGAGTTGAAAGAAATAGAGAAGAAGTATTTTAAAAACATTTACTCTGAACGTTTCGAGCCTAGGCTCATTCTCAACAAAAGTCTGCAATTAAAAAGATAAACAAGTCAGTACACCCAAAATTACATAAGCGCAGAATATAAGCACGAAAAACAAACAAATTAACAAACGAACTGAAAGTATAATAATAATAGTAATTTATCGGTTAACTATTTTCAGAGGGTATGCGCTCTGCATTTCGTTGAGAGATGGTTTGAATTTATGAATGAATAACGACTCTTAAATACGTAGGTCTAAGTTGGCGGTACATGTATCTAATATTTTTAATTTGCTAATGTCAATAATCTGTTCACAGGAATCATTGCTACAATGTTGTCTGATACTTGAATGAGTAGGAGAAGTAAGCAAGCGACCAGTACGATGACTTTGACCTGCATGTTCAGCAACCCTGACGTAAAGTGCTCGGTGGGTGGAACCCACATACTGCGATGCGCAATGCGCACAACTGAAATTATAGACGAGGGAAGATCGCATGCCGGTCGGAAGCACATCTTTAAATCTAAAAAATGATCCTTTGGTACGCTTGTTAACTAAAATAACACGAAAGGAAATTTCCGGGAAAAATTTAGTCAAAAGCATTAAAAGGTCTTTTCGCACCTTTTCCGATTGATATCCAAAATATGGCAACACACAATAACTGAAGTTTTGAGCTTGATCACGAGATTTCGGGATAAATTTACTATTCAGGAACTTATTAATGGCACGAAAAATGTACCATAATGAACAGAAGTGGTTAAATCAGTGTCCGACTCCATTCAAACCAGTTTTCTATAGGTTCTAAATTGATGATACTTTTGTCCTTTTCAAAAGCAAATTTGATGCCCATTCCTTTTTTCAATATTTCAATTCCAGACATCCCAATATAAAATTCACTTTAGATCTGGAAAATAATAACCAATTGAATTATCTTGATGTCAATGTTCACCGATCTGGTAATAAATTCATAACCTCAGTCTACAGAAAACCAACATTCTGTAGGTTAGGTCTAAGTTACTTTAGTTTCTGTTGCAAGAGATTTAAACTTAATAGCATCTCCACCCTTATAACTCGCGCCTATAATATTTGTTCAAACAACACTGACCTTCATAAAGAATTTACTTTTTTGCAGTCTTATTTTACGACCAATGGGTACCCACATTCTGTTATTTTTCGTGCCATTAATAAGTTCCTGAATAGTAAATTTATCCCGAAATCTCGTGATCAAGCTCAAAACTTTAGCTATTGTGTGTTGCCATATTTTGGATATCAATCGGAAAAGTTGCGAAAAAACCTTTTAATGCTTTTGACTAAATTTTTCCCGGAAATTTACTTTCGTGTTATTTTAGTTAACAAGCGTACCATAGGATCATTTTTTAGATTTAAAGATGTGCTTCCGACCGGCATGCGATCTTCCCTCGTCTATAATTTCAGTTGTGCGCATTGCGCATCGCAGTATTTGGGTTCCACTCACCGAGCACTTTACGTCAGGGTTGCTGAACATGCAGATCGAAGTCATCGTACTGGTCGCTTGCTTACCTCTCCTACTCATTCAAGTGTCAGACAACATTGTAGCAATGATTCCTGTGAACAGATTATTGACATTAGCAAATTTAAAATATTAGATACATGTCCCGCCAACTTAGACCTACGTATTTTAGAGTCGTTGTTCATTCATAAACTCAAACCATATCTCAACGAAATGCAGAGTGCATACCCTCCATTACTTTGTTTTGTATAGTCATGCCTTCATAACATGGCCTCAAAATGTTTCACTGGCTATACATGACTTATGTAAGATTTTTGGTATGAATGTTTTATATAGTAAATGTTTTTAAAATACTTCTTCTCTATTTCTTTCATTGTAAATTTGCTCCGCAGAAAAGATTTTCCTTTGTACTATTGAGTTGAATATAGTGTTGCGAGTGACCTAAGCTGAGTCCTTTTCCATTACAATTGATGAAGAACTGAACAGTTGATGGACTCGTCCTTTCGGTGGTGATGCGATAAACGAACCGTTTCGTAGAGGGAGGATTCAGTGATCATTTCCAAAATGAAGGTTCTGGGAAATGCCAGTCTGTTGACCTGCGTTCGCTGGATGAGCTTGTTCCTGAGGGCCTCTGGCCTAGCTCCGTTCGAGCGCATCAATCAAAAGTACAGGATTTCACAAGTGCACCTTGGCCTCAGTGTGGCCTTCAGTGTTGGTCTGACCGTGATCGCCGGGTGGATGATTCTTTGTCGTCTAGAAGAATATCACGCAGATGCTAATGATGTCTACAGCTCAGCGTTTTCTCTGTGGAATCCTATAATAATCGTAGCGTTGCTCACAACGCGCTGGTTGTGCCTGTCTTCAGTTCGTTCATTTAAAAAACTTCTCAACTTACTTTCATATTCTAAAACATCGCCTCCCGAAATCAGAATGAAAACTTATTTACTCAGCGGACTTACGGTAGCAATTCCATTGATGTATAACTTTTATTTCTTTTCCATCGAAGAGTTTTTAAAGTCTTCTGTTGAACGAAAAATCTCCCATGTACTCATATTAATTTGCGACGACTTGCAACATATTCCATATTTTGTGCTCATCACCCTATTAGATACAGTAACGACGCTGTTGACCTCGAGTCTCCGGCAGATGATTCTCCAACTCCATTCAAGTATACCTGTGAATATCAGTCAAGCATCTTCTCAGGATGACAACGCTCTGATGGGCATAAGAGATGAGCTAGCGTTAATTCGGCGAACGCTGAGTCTCACCCAAAAAGTATTCTCACCAGTGGGGCTTGTGGTGATAGCCAAGCAACAATTTGAATTTGTTCTTTTGGTCCTTTACTCATTGTACGAGGAGTCCAGCGGATCCGTGAAAGAGTCCATTGCCTTCGCAATGCCTGCGATGTTGCAACTGTGGCTTGTGGTGAACTGCATGTCGCAGTACACGAAGACGGTGGGTAATGATTGAGAAATTTCTTCAAATTATCCGATTCTGTGAATGCGTAATTGTATTTCTGTTGATACTAATGAGATGAGGGAGCACGGAGGCACGGAGCTCCAGTGAAAATTGCTGCTTGCCAGGACGTTTTGAACCTGGAAAATATTTTGCGAGATGTGAATCAACAGGATGCTTTGGAAAAGTATTGTCAGTAATGACTTTCACTCGTAAGGTTTATGTCACATTTTCTCCAAATTTTGTAGAATAAGTTATTGAAAACCAGTAAACGAAAATGAATGCATCTCGTACATTCTTGCTGCTATCCACAACCTAATACCAATTTAACGTGAATTTTCCAAGGAATTATTATTGTTATAATTCTTAACACTGTAACGACTCACTAAATATTCTTCGTTTTTTCAGTGTGAGAATGGCATCCATCGGGTCAAGAAGCTGACGGCGGCTGTAGGACAACTAGGGCCTCTTCATGTGAAGGTGAAGGCCTTTGAGCTCGACTCGTTCCTTCTGACTCCATTACTTTGTTTTGTATAGTCATGCCTTCATAACATGGCCTCAAAATGTTTCACTGGCTATACATGACTTATGTAAGATTTTTGGTATGAATGTTTTATATAGTTTTCGAAATAACAGAAATTTTTATAACTTGTGGGTTGCTTTTAAAATCCCTAATAATATTTCTGACTAAACATTTCTGCCTCCCATCTATGTTTCGTATCTAAGTTACGCTATAGACCACACTAGATGGTGTTCGTTAGAAGAGGTTTCTGCCTCCCATCTGTGTTCCGTCCCCAAATTACGCTAGAGACCACACTAGCTGGTGACCGTTACAGGAGGTTTCTGCCTCCCATCTATGTTCCGTATCCAAGCTACGCTAGAGACCACACTATAGCTGGTGACCGTTACAGGAGGTGTGGCAGCTGCGCAGCATCCATGCGGAGCTGGAACGCATGCCGCGCTTCAGGGTCTTCGGGCTCTTTGAGCTGGGCCGGCACTGCCTGCTGGCGGTGAGTGCTGGAAAACCGCTGTATTTCTCCTTGTTGGTGTCACTGTAACAACTTACCAGTACCTCCTGCATCTTTACTGATGGGAAAAAATTCTACAGAGAAAAGTATTAGACAAAACAATTTCGAATGTGCATACAAAATCAAGAGAGACGAATTCGCCTGTGAATGTTAGACACCAGCAATTTTGATTGTCACGTACTTAGGGGCCAGGTGTTATCGCTTTTTTTAATTTTTCGTGGTCAGTTTTGTTACCAGTTTTAAGTTCATACCTGATCCACGTCTTTTTGTAGAGCTTATCTCATGGTGTCCTACACCGAGGTTAGTGCGACAGTTACACAATAGAACCAAATACTAAGCATTATTACTTTTCTGTTATCTATTTAGTGGAGAACCTGTTTCAAGATTGATGAATACTCGTGAATGAATGATTTTTTCAGTTCTTTCTCATCCGAAGTCATCACGTATAGCAACACGAGAGCTACATTTTTCTTCTACCGGGTTCACGTGTATCTATCTTGCTGAAAGTACAATACATTAAATCAGATGCTGCCTTACACGTGTCATTCAGAGAAATTGCATGCGCTAGAAGGGGAAGAATTGACAAACGCATATGAATTACGCATTTGAAACGTCCAGCTGTCGAGCTGTTTGTATAAGGGGATTTGAGGTTCCCAGAGTGGGCCATAGGAATTTTGTTATGAAAAGTTTAAAATTGCAGAAGGAGGCAAATGCTCAAATTTCAATGCATCTTGAGTCATGGTAATCTAAAGTCCAGTTTTCTTCTTACAGATGGGGTCGTGTGTGCTTACGTACGTGATCATCGTCGTGCAGTTCACAACCAGCAACAACCCTGTCACGTGCAATAGCGCAGACGGGAGCCCTGTCTCGTAACTCAGTTTTTACTCCTTTTTAGTTTCATTTTCACTTCTTAGTCACTCACTGTGTGGGCCACAGTAACATACTTTTGAACGTCGTTGTATCTGGGAAATCTTGACACACCTGGGTGTGTCATGGTCTTAAGCACATGTTCAAGTTCGTGAAAGTTGAATCACACTGCGTTTCAAACACTGAAAAATCTTCAAGAAGAAAATAGACGTTACTGTAGAATGTGAGAATCTAATAATAACACCTGAAGTTTTTCAAAATACATGTGGTGTTACGTTTTTAATTATTTTTGGTCTGTCACAATATAAAGTTGTCATGGCTAGTGAAAATTTCGTCTGAAGCCCTCACTCCTATGGCACGTGTGTCACGTTTTGCTCGCTGTGTTTTACTGTCTTGTGACACAGAAAAGTGTGCCATGATGTATTTGTTTTTTCATTCTTCTGCGTAACCTTGAGTCATATTTGACACGCATAAATGTGTCCAAAATGCGTCCTAATTTTTCTCAGGGCAGCTTTTCCGTCACCACTCGATCATGCCATCCAGTGCTTGGCTTCATCACGAGGCTTGGTAATGTGTGACACACAAGCTTCTTTGTAAAGTGACTTAACTTTCCCCTTATATTTCTCAGCTTGTAATATTTTCGCTTATTTTGACATTCCAGAAATATTACTTCCACAGTATAATATGAATACCATTTTTTTATTCTCGTATAAAAATAATTCAGCGAGGAAGTCGATTCTTGTTGGTGGCAATGCTGATGAAAGATGAAAGCAATGCTGATGAAAGATGCAGTATACGAATGTCAAACTGTTTACGTTCTCTCATTCCCCCTCCCTCTGTGCCTTGTTTAGGGGACGTAACTGTGTTTAATACACTGTGGCATCAACGAGGAGTATGGCAATTGTTAAGAAATTAACAAGTACAATCAAAGAGTGTGGCAACAACAAGAGTTTTTTATACTTATGCATCAAATTTTCATTGAATCGATTTCCTCGGTCAAATAAAGCAGTTGTGTAAGAACTGTTAAGCTCCCCACATCTGCACATGCGGCAGTTTTAATATGCTCTTATTTAAAGCTCGTGTTAATTGTGGAATAGGTGAGTACTCACAAATTCTCCCTGAGAAACTATCATTGCGGCATAAAATTTTTTTCAAATTACAAACAGCAAAATAATTTATCAGATTCACATTCAATAAAGCGTAGACTTAGTGGCCACGAAAGCTGGCTTTGATCAAGCGTCCATACAACGGAAGTTGTCCTGGAGCCGAACGTCATCAGTTGACTTAGGGCTTGAAGAAAGTTAAGTATATATATATTTATATAGCAATGATTAAGAAAAATGAGGTGCCGATATTGTTTATCGATCAGATTGCGATGGAGAATGCGATGGAATGAAGCTATGGAATGAAGTTCCGGTTCACAATTCCAGTATGAGGCGTGTCATGTCATTGATGTGCGAGTGCAGCTTGATCCGAATACATTGGCAATAAAATAGCGTGCAACAAAATGTGCTCCATGTAACAAAACAATCAAATTGCTCAGTTGGGATCCAAATCATGCGAAACGAAACACATATATATGATGTGTAGAAACTATATATATAAGACGTCACATATGTACGAGTACTGTACCAACATCAGCTGTCAATACATGTATATGAGGGACAGTAACATCAATAATGATTAATGATTTATTTTCATAAATGTAGCAGATGAACAAAATGAAATTTGAGCCAATAGAAAATTAAACGATTACATCACGAGTATAAAGTTTTACGAAAGCGTTTATGTATTTCCGCAGCATCAATTAATTGAAATTCAAAAGAAAATGATTTGCATGAAAATAGTTTCATTTGTTCCAATTTACTACAACTTGATTACTTGCTATTCCCGCCGAATAAAACTTAATCATTGTGTTGATTGTTCAGAGGTCTTTGACGCAGATACGAAAAAAAACGCTCGGCGTACAAATTCAGAAAAGTATTCTTCATCAGGAGGTTTTCTTTGGCTACGAGTTTGATATCCAAAAGGTTCAAGATTGTCTCATTTTTTATCACGAGCTCATTTGTGACGATATGTTTGTTCTTCTGTGTGTTTCGTCAGCACTGGAAATTTTTCCCCAGATTCTATTCTCATGATCCGCTTTTCTGTTTCTTGAGTCCGTCTCCCAATTCACTTGATTTTGGTCAACCGTCACACGCAGAGTACTTTGCCCTCTATTATACTTCTGGCTAGAAACAAAACATACGCTATTCTCTGCCACCCATGCAATACCTGAAGTAGCACTTAACTGTTGATTATCACCCACAATACCATAATGGGCCTGTAGCCAATATAATTCATAATTAAATTTGGGGCAGATCCATCAATATAACATTCACCAGTGAATTGCTTCAGTTCTTAGAATGGATGAAATTAAACACGTAGAACAATGACTTCGCACTGTATTTACAAAATCTAAGTACATCTGCCTTCGCATCAAGTAAACTTCAAAAAAGAAAGCGGATGTTTGAGGCCATTTTGAATACCACTTAAATTCTCAAGAAGAAAGAATAGAATCTAAGAGACGTATATATTTCCTAATAAGTGAAAATGACGGTGAGTCGTACTGTCAATCAATGAATTTTCTTCCGAAGCTAGGTCCATAATTTGCTTATTATATTCGTATGCATTCGCAGCAGCAGCAGCGAAGGAATTTTTCATCTATGAACGCCTTCATAGGGTCAGAAGGCGTCGAAACTCGTTGTTGAACAGTCCTTGACCAACTCTTAACGCCTTTAGCTTCACTTCATAAGACCTTTGAAATGAATATGACTTATCAAGCATCGCACCTATTCAAACTTTCTACTCCTGAACTACCGGTACTCCTTTACTCCGGTAAATAATTCTATCATAAATTTGGTCTACTTTATTTTGATGTGTAAGTATGTAATTCTAATTTGGGAACGTACATTCTATATTAAAATACGAGTATTCTAGTGAATAGAACACGTCCTTTTTTAGGTGAACCAAGTCAGATGCCAGATCTTCAAACAATTCAAGTCTTCTTAGCGACACAGCTAGTAGAAGAAGTTCTTATTCGATTTGGGCTAAGCTGCATGTTCATAAATCCTGTGATAAATCCCTCAGCGATATGCTACAGCGATCATCTTTGCCGAATTGCTCAGCTATCCACCGCAAAATATCTCCCTACTCTAATATCCAGTAATATGCTATTTTTGCACCGTGCAAAACAGCGTTGCTATGCGCTGCATTTAGGATCCCATTCAACATCACATGCACATTTAATTTTTTAGTCACATTTTATAGTGACTCACTTTATTTCGCTGTCCTGGCGCACGTTATAGTATAGTCAACTCTCCTGGTTCTCTCGGTCTACTCTTAGGTTGTGTTGTGTGACTCACTTCACATTCCCCACCGTATTCCCTGTGCACCCATGCACTCTACCTCAATTTCTGGGTTTACACGTTTGCCCATTTTAACCAATTATTTTTTATTCAACTCAACTGTCCTATGATGTTAATACCTTTTAATATTTAACAGTGTTATATCGCTCAGTTCCAGCATCTTAAGTACATCAGAATTACTAAAAACTACATTAAATACTCTCAGTACATTAAATAGTGTTATGGTGTCCCTGTAATCACTGTGTTTCACTTCCATTTCTGGATTCCATCTACTTTCCTGGTTTCTTTTCTATTTGCAGTATTGCCAACAATCTGTAACTTAAAAGCATTTCGCATGAATTTAAGCAATTTAAACAATTTTGAATAATTTATTTACCACAAGTGATGCAGAAGTAGATTGTTTCTCAAGTTAGTACAATATTCAAATTTGAGTGTAGCTACCTGTGGGCCATAATAAGTTCAGTGATTTCTAGGGCATCCTGCCACCAACGCTATTCTAATGTCTAAACTTATGTTTACCCTAATTCACTTAATCTAGTTACACACTTGACTGATCAATGAATTAGTTCACTTGAGATTCGATGCTTAATTTGACAAAATAGTTTAAATAAGCTAGATGTTGACAGTATATTCTACAAACGACTTGAGAACAAACTGGAGATCAATGACATCAACCATGGCAAATTACTCTATCAGGATGAGTCATTTAGGAGAAGAGATTTGACTTTGTTTTTTTACATGCTTAATATTTTGATAGGAAAAGGGATGCAAGATTCATTTTGAAAGCTCTGTAAGAATTTCTTTCACGGATCTCCGCAGGGATTGAGTTCCAAGCCTTAGTTCCAATGAAAAGGATACTATGTTGTGCCCCACGGTCTACACTATCTCAGACAGCAATCATGCTCCCAAAATCATCCTCTTATTTACGGTGAACCCATAAGATTGTATTATTGAGTACAGTGAAATGAAGATTACACGAAACCAACATTATGGTTTCTTCTTCTGACGCTTAAAGGATCGACAGTTCGCTGCACCAATCTTTCTTAGCGACCTGGAGGAGGTAACTCGATAATTTAGGAACGAGAACACTGCTGTAAATAAAATTTCATTGATAAATTTGACTGCAGAATTGGGGCACGTGTCGATGTGCTTACGCTATGTGAAGATTTTCTGGCTTGTAGTTTGTACATTTATTTTAGCGTGTCGTTCTGGTGTCACTGCAGGCATCTAGATAACGCAAAGATCGAGGTCGTTATATCTTTAGGTAAGGCCATTGCTGTTACTCTTGGGTAAATGAAATAATTACGCAGGCCTGTCGTAATGCTTGTTCTAGTCCACTAAAATATTTCTAAATCGATAGGGTTTATGATGATCATAACAGCGCCACAAAATAGCTCCACACACAATTTATTGTGTGCGTGACCGGGTTGAGATTCTGATAAGTTAATCGGAGATCTAATGATATCGCTCAACAAGTTGACTGCGATGGGTTAAACTGAAGTTCAATATTCAACTCAAATTTCAAGTAAAAAATTATTAGCAATACTATGAATACCAAACATTAACTGGGTCTATAAAATAACATTATTTTTAAAAGATTGTTAAAAATTTTCAAACTACTCATCGATGGGTCGTACCGCAAGCAACGTGTTAAGCGTGTTACTACAACATACATTATGAGCTGACAACATAAGCTAAATGAATGAATTAAGTTACGAGACGGGGCACCCGTCTACGCCCTTGCAGGTGACAGGGTTGTTGCTGGTTGTGAATTGGACGGCGATGATCACGTACGTAAGCACGCACGACCCCATCTGTAAATATAAAATTAATCAGTATTTTGCTTCGGGAGATGTGCTAACATTTAAACGTAAAATTCACGCCGTACTAAGCACAAATACGCGGAAAAACGATTTTTTTTAAATCGTTAGACGATCCCTCGCCACAATACTGACATTAAATATACTCTCAATATAATTACTACTGTACAAATGAATGGGATCAAACTTAATTCCAACGAGGCGTCGGACATTCGTCCCATGCAGGGCTGCAAGCTGAGTTAGAGGTTAATTGGATAGAAATGAAGGATGGTAAGAGTACTTGTCATTTAGTTCATTCGACAAGCCTTATTTGCTAATATATTAATGCTCTTCAAGCTGAACTTTGTACTCGTAACTTAGCTTGCCACTTAGTGGGGAAGCTCAACGCAATTTTCACCTCGTAAGTAGACGACGTAAAATCTTTTCAAAAACCAAGGGGATTTTCAGTAGCCTGCAAAAGAAAAAACAAATTCGGTTTGAAGCTTTGAGGGTTAAAAACTTCGTACATAAGGAGTATAAGTCGAAGAGGATTCTTTCCTCGAGATAGAAAGTGCCAGATCGGAAATGTCTTTTCTGATCTGCCATATTAGGACTTTCCATGGGCTCGAAATCACTAAAATCGGCGGAGGCAGTGAACCATTTAAAATGTACAGACGAGTTCCAAAAGAATCCCAATAGAATAGGTAAATTTTATTCGACCGAGATGAGATAAAGCTTCAACGAAAAGCTTTCGTGAGCAGCAGTACGAGGCATGTATAAATCAAATCAGAACAGATTCAGCCTTTGAAACGAGTATTGGCTTGATTTGAATTGATTTAACAGGACTATTGTTACGTCCTCAAATGCTCTGTAATTCTAGAGAAACGAAGACTTTGAGACAGCCTTCCAACACCCACCGCCAGCAAGCAGTGACGCCCCAGCTCGAAGAGCCCGAAGACCCTAAAGCGCGGCATGCGTTCCAGCTCCGCCTGGATGCTGCGCAGCTGCCACACCTCCTGTAACGGACACCAGCTAGTGTGGTCTCTAGCGTAACTTGGATACGGAACTTGAATGGGAGGCAGAAACCTCCTGTAACGGACACCAGCTAGTGTGGTCTCTAGCGTAACTTGGATACGGAACATAGATCTGAAGCAGAAATATTTTGTCACAAATATTATTATGAATTTTAAAAGAAATCCACAAGTTCTATGAATAACTGTTATTTTGAAAACTGTATAAAACATTTAAGCGGGAAAAGTCTTTCAAGTCGTGTATACCCAGTGAAACACTTTGAGGCCATATAATGAAGGCATGAATTTACAAAGTAAAGTCACGAAGTCAGAAAGAATGGGTCGAGCTCAAAGGACTTCACCTTCACATGATGGGGCCCTAGTTGTCCTACAGCCGCCGTCAGCTTCTTAACCCGATGGATGCCATTCTCAGTCTGGAATGAATGAAGAAATTTTGGTTAGCCGGAACAGCTATGAATTGCATTGATGCAAATACTAAAATATCTTTACGTTAACACTACATAGTGTTGTGCAGTCTATAGGTAGACCATGAATAGAAATGTCAGTTTAGATGTCTTTTCGTATGCTTGATTTTTGAGTATAGAGAGGCCCATGTCACATCCCCGAATAGAAGTTATTGATAAGATTATGGCATTGCTCGATATATCCTGTCATCCGATAATCAACATTTAGCTAGATTTTCGAGTTTCCACGTGTCTCTCAAACGCAATGTATTGTGCATCGGAGTATGTACCTCCTTTCGAGCGACGAATTATCTGTTAAAGCACAATTTCTTGTCAAACATCTTTTCAGGATGTATTGACACACAAACATTCTGAAGATAAATTTTTAATCTATTGGATAATTGCTAAAATTATCTGGAGAATCACAGTTGAGATTTTTCGATGAAGGCTACCGTTGGCAGAAAAATGTTGCCCTTGAATTCTTAAACTAAAACTGATAACGCAATTTTCTTGAAGCGTGTGAGTAGACATACCATTTCACGGTGATGCTATATAATGTTCTACCAAGCCTTACCTTTTTCTCCATGTTATAGACTGTATAAAAAATAGTTCTCAAATATTTAATGGTGAACTTACTCAGATCATTTAATTTTACGTAGAATTAAACTTTCCTGACAGATATTCATAATTTTCATGAGTGTTAAGGAATTACCACACAAGTGTGAAGCCGTGAAGAATTTCAATGTCGTTACTCACCGTTACACTCACACATACATGGGGAAAAAATGGATATTTGACGTATATAGAATGCCAGAAAAGAGACATGATCTATAAAAGGAGAAATGGTTCACGAGGCTCAAAATTGCACCCACCGTTTTGGTGTACTGTGACATACAGTTGAACACGGGCCAAAGTTGAGCAGCCGCAGGTAGTGAAAAAAATGGACGTTTTCACAGACCCTCACGAATCATCTTACACGGAATAAAGTACCAAAAGAACAAATTCAAACTGCTGCTTGGCTATCACTGCTAGTGCCACGGGTGCGAATACTTTTTGTGAGAGACTCATCGTTCGTCGAATGAGCGCTATTTCATCTTTGAAATCCTTAAGAGCTTTGATGTTCTGAAGAGATATTTGCTTGGAGCTCAGAGGCGTACGAAGTCGGAAAATCATTTGCTGCAAACTTGAGGTCAGCAGCGTTGTTAATGCGTCCAGAAAGATTATGAGCATCAAATATGGCGCGTGTATCATATCGTCCACAATAAAGGAGAATATTTTGGAAATTTTTTGCTCAACAGAAGACTTTACGAATTCCTCCAAAGAATATAAATATAAATTATGTGTCAAGGGAATGGCTGCCGTAAGTCCTGTGAGGAAATAAGTTTTTAACCTTATAGCCGGCGGTGATGTCTTTAAAGCCATACGAGAATTCAAAAGTTTCGTGAACGAATGAGCGTACACCAGAAATCCCCACCGGATTGCAATCTGTGCACATAGGAGGGCTGGCCCCCATAACTTAGACATCACCCTGTAGACTCCTGTGTTTTCGTTATGGTATTCATCAAGTACATAACGGATTATCCACACAGTTACTACCGTCAGACCAACGCTGTAGGAGACACTGACGCCAAGGTACACTTGCGAAAGCCTGTACATTCCCTCGATACGTTCAAAAGGGCCAAGGCCAACGGCCCTCAGGACGAAGCTCATCCAGCGTATCCAGGTCAACAAGTTGCTATTTGTAGGCCCCATCATTTCGGAAATGTTTTTATTTTTGTGAAGGAGTTCAATTTTGAGATCAGAACCGAGGTGATGAATTTGCGTACCATCCAACTTTCTTGTATATTCTACCGAATTTTGGCTGAGTTTTGGTTATTCGCAATCAAAAACTCATTCTGTTCTTAGATTTAGAAAAGCTGCTAACTTCCTTAAAGCGGCTTAAGGGTATAATTAGTTTGCATGTCTTCATAAGCATGGATACAGATCTGACCTTATGGGTAAAGGAGCTAACCAGTGACTGTCATATGATCAACAGCACCCGAAGAACTTAACATTGTGGCACAGACAAACCACAAATCATTTCTTTCTTCCTGACGATCAAACCTGCCAATCGCGCAATACAATGGGCTTTGTTGCGCGCAAAATTTACACACAATTTGCTCTTCGGTTAATTCACTTGATGAAGCGCATCTTCGACCGGCACATATTGACTAGTAATCCTTAACAAATGTTCCTAAAGATGTGTTTACATAGGAGCCACTACACACAATCAACTTTTAGGGAATTAGAGAGCATGAATGATAGGTTTGAAGCCTGAGTGTCTTTTGTTCCTTTATTATCTCAATCATTTGGGTTCGAATTTCTCATCAAGCATAAAAAAGAATTACAATGAATGCAATGCTAGCGCTTCGAAAACGCGCTAATTTACTGGTAGTTATTTACTGTCGGGAAATTCCTATACAGAAACTTTGCAGCATTTTTCTATGTGTTCCAATACTTTCACGAGCGTTTACCACGTGACTTTTTCGCACTTCGTCACCAGGTTGAATTGACTGCTGTGAGCATGCAGGGCTAATGTACACCAAGCACATGTGAATTAAATAGCTTCTCACCAAACGAACAGTACCAATATTTACGCGAGAAATTTTCAACAATATTTCAATTATAATATTTTTCGTCGCAAGAGTACAAATATCCCATTTTTTCGGAAAAACCGTGAAAGTCTGATTTTAATTTTTAAAACTAAGACGTGAAAGCATTTTCGAAAATGTGCTGGTAATTTAGGCTCTTTTCTACAAATGTCTCTATGATGGTATGTATGTGCTTGCGATTTCCATAATATCAATTCTCGTAGAGATAAGCAATATCGGAACAGAGCCGTGGCTTCACCGCAATTGAAACATGAGTTGTGGCGGGTGCCCGCCTTGCAAGCCTGCTCTGGTGACACAGCCGACAGGAGCTATACATACTTCGTTGAGCCTCCCTTCTATCTCCATTAAATCGATAAGGCACTAACAATTCCTTTTGATTTATTATGTACAACCATTCATCTACACCACGCAATGAGCAACATTATGAGAAAGACTTATTCCGTAAAAAATAATTTCTTTTTCACTTACCTCTTTCTCATATAGTGTCTCGCAACCACTCTGTCTTTGGTTCTCACCTTTTCATGAATTGTTATAACATATTGCACTGATGATTGCTTTGTAATCATCAGTTGAATTATCGCGCCCGTACACAAACCTGTCTCATTTACTGTGCCAATTACGTTGCTTTTTGCATCGTACTTTGCAACTTGTACCCACCACGTTCATGTACTCTGTCATGCAGTTCACGACGACCCAAAGTTGTAGTGCTGCAGAAAAGCTGAACACAAGTGGCATCATCGCGCTCGAGCCTGATTCGTCATAAAAGGCGTTAAGAACTAAGAGCACGAGCTCGAACTGCTGGTGAGATAAGACTCCAAGTGCAACGGGAGAAAATGTTATCTGAATTGACCGGAGTGTTCGTCGCAGCAGCACAATGCCATTTTTGATGTGATCGAGAGCCGCATGTCGGACGTGCATCTGCAGCTGCTCAGATCTCAAAATGTCAAGTCTAGCAATCAAGTGCCGTAGATTTGAGGTGAGTTGCGTCGTGATCGTGTCCAGAAAAATCCCAAGCGCCATGTAAGAAATGCCCAAAATGTCACAAACGACTAAAAACGGAAGCTGTATTCCTAAATGTTTTTCAGGAGAATAATTGGTGACATTATTCAATGCTGTGATCATGATTAAATGCAGCACTAATACATACGTCTTCCAGGGCAAGTTCACTGGCGAAGCTGGTAATACGAACAAATAATTTAAAACTTTTGTGAAGTAGACCGACGAAACCAGACAACACCACCGAACTATCATCATTATCGACATATTTAAAGGAGCCCACAGAGTGTAGAGGGAATGGTAAACATCATCATGAGCTTCCTCATTAATTCGAGATATTATGAAGTCTGCAAGGAAAATGGTCATGATGAGGTTGAAGATAATGTTGAGTCCGAGGCGTAATTGTGACCTCTTGAATTTTCCTTGAACGCATTCAAAAGGCGCCAGGCCTAGCACACTCAGCAAACGACACATCCAGCGTGTGAAGCGTAATGAATCAACACTTGGGAGCGCCATCACTCCGATACTTATATTTTGATGTCAATAATCTCCTTTCAGTCTACCTAATTCAGTCCCAATTGGGATTTTTACACAACTTTTAATATTCCTTCGAAAGTAAAGCACCACTTTAGAGAAATTTCTTTCTCAGAAACTGTAACTTGAATGAACTTTTAGAGTCACTCAATGAAGCCTAGAAATTGACTTATAATCGTCTAATAGGAGCAAGCAGACATTTTCAGATACGCATTTTGTAAAAGGGACATCTAGATGATCTTCAGAAAGGACGTTTCTGTCCAACACGAGCCTTAAAACTGCCAAGTGCAAAACCCTCCGACCCTGCGATGCAGGCTCTGGACTGGAGGATAATTGCTTGCTCACGTGTTCCAGTTTGTTCTGTCGAATTCATTGATTGCATGGTGACTAGACTTCTTTGTTCTTTTGTCCTTCTTTGTTCTTTGTCTCATGACGACAGCTATGTCATCAAATGAATGAGCTCACATGTTGTTCTGTCGAATTTATTGATTGGAGATTTGGAGGAAAATATCTTTTGTCTCATGACGGATGTGGCATTATGTGAATTGAAAACATCCATCTCCATCGATGGTAAGCCAACACCTCGATTTCAAGGAGGTAGGTCCTGGTTTCCAGGTCTGCACCCTTCATAGAAAGAATGTGAAGTCGAAAGTGACCAGTCAAAAGTAAAGCACACTCAAAGATTGTAGAATCAATTAAAAATGGATTTTAAATTGAGAATCAATTGAAATTGTATTTGAATTGAGATCAATTTAAATTGATTTTAAATTGAAATTAAAAATTAATTTAAAAATTGTAATCGATTGTATGAAGCACATTAAGAAAAAAATTGCATAGCACTCATTGCAATTTTAGAATCTAAGAACTAAAGGTCGAAGTTTCCAATAACTTTTGAGTAATTAGAAACTTCGCTTATTAGACAGCTTTTCTCTACTTTCATCAGCTATTGCTTGGAGCCAGATATACATTGATTTATTTCTGTGGTATCCAATGGTTTCTCTGTTGAAACTATGACCAACATTACCGGGATACTCTTGTTACTTTTCTAGAATGTTCTCAAGATCGTCAAAGGATTTTAGAATATTAGAACAAGGAAAAAGTATTACTCCATTCATATCATCTAAACAACTCAACACATTGACTGCGATGGGTTGAGCTGAAGTTCAATATCCAACTCAAATTTAAAGTCAAAATTTGTTAAATATTTAGTAAATAACAAACATTAACTGGGTAAAAGAAAGACGGGTAATTTACAAAAATTGTACAAAATTTTTCAAAGGACTCATCGATGGGTCGTTTTGCAGCTGGAAAAACTTATGCACGACCACCCGTGGGTCACACCCCAATGAATGTGTTAACAATCTCCCCAGCACTTGTGAGGCTATGAGTATACCTAAAGATTAGATTCTCTGTTTTAAGGGGCTCCAGTTGGTGTAATCATGCACGTTTAACGCAGATAAAGATGATAAATGCAGCCAAGCAGCACTCTTTTTCCTTTAATCATATTTTCTGTTAAACAAGCGCTCAAAAAATGTGTGTGTCAAATAAAAATTAGTTTCCGTTCAAAGAAATAGTAATATTATTACAACGTATTATTTAAGTTTATTGTCGATATATCCATGATTTCAGGCGCTCACGTTTAGCCCCTACTAGGCTGCTAAAATCACAAATGCTTTGGCGAGAAAGTTAAACTGGTTAGTGGCCTCCCATATTCCCTGATCTTACCTCACGTGGATTTTACATTTGAATGCATTTGATGTAAAATTTGATTTTCCATTTGATGTAAAACAAAAGATGTAGAAATTAAAGCAGCTCATGCTAAGGAAAAACATATGAGTGAATACATGAGACACTTTAGATTTAAGTCACAAGTGTACTGCACGTTCTCCTATTCTTTACTTTATGATGTGTATAATTTGTGTAAAATTCTTACTGATGTGTGCATTAATGCTTTATGAACCCTTCATAAACCATTGGCAACAATCGCTATATGAAAAAAAGAACGTTCCAAGAAAAACTGAGACCCTTGAAAATTAGGGTGAAACAAAATAGAGACCCAATACTTACCGTTCTGAGATAATCTGTTTGTGAGTTCTCCGTTAGCCAGAGCTGCAACATCGCCAGTATCACGAAGAAGAATGATATCTCCATAGAGGAAGCTTTATCATAGACAATGAAGAGCGCGATGAGAATCATTTCCAGCTGCTCGACTGCGAGCACGCCGAAGACAACAGCTGAAAAACTTTTCTGGATCAACTCCAAACAGTGTCGGATTTTAGTCAGTTCTATGCTAACATCAGCTATAGGCAAAATGCGCTCATTCCGATAGATGACTGGCTTCTGCTCCCAAAAATTGCGCAAGAAAACACGTCGGATGTTTTGATGGAGGTCATAAGTCAGCTGAGTCATCAACGTATTTAGGAAGATAGTGAGAGTCAAGAAAAGCGCAATAAAAAGAATTCCATGAAATGTGAACAATGTTCTTCTCAATTTATCTCTATGAACTTGAGAGTCGAGTTCGTACGTTTTAAAACTAGCGTAACCATGATAGCCAGTTGAAACAGCCGAAAAGAAACTTGTGGCTAAAGTCTTTCGGTAATAATTGCTCGAGCTGCTCGACTTGAGACGCCCCAAAAGATTGAGGCTTCTCATGACGCTCCGAGACGACATCAAAAATGCCTACATGACCACCGACATCACTATGAAAAAGGAAGGAGCCCAAATATTCTTCAGCGATCTGAAAAAGTTTGCTTCAATCCTTGTAGGAAGAGGAAGCATTATGGAACAATTCTGCATAGTTTTAATGATGTGAAAGACCACACTTAATCCCACGCAAATTCGGGATTTTTTATACCTTCCATTGACGCATTTGAATGGGGCCAATCCTAAGGCTTTTAAAAAGTAGCATTGCCAGAGCAGCAGTTGCTTTAGGTTCATAATTACGGTGAACACTATCGTTTCGATGACTTTAAATACGTTTAATTCCGGGTTGAGAAGCAAATTTCTCGCAACGTTCTTTGTACTTATATAATACGCTTTGAACGTTTATTTTTTCCGGGCTTGTTGGATCAGACTGAATTTTTACTAAGTTTCTATGTCCATGCGTTTCACTGAAGGGAATGTGGCACCAAGGATGAGATGACCTGTGCTGAACTGGAAATCAAACCAAGAGTTCGTTTGAGTAATTTGTTTCATCTGCTGAGAAGACATGGGCCACATTGACGTTTCATCTATTACCAACAATCTAACACTTACGAGGCATAAGAAGAACAAAGGGGTAACAACAGCATTGTATCGGCAGGGTTCAATCATCCATACACGGGCTGAACTAAAGGTTTATATTTGCCTTTGCATTGTTGTTGTTTGCGCCTTCGGATTACTGTCGCTCAATTGAATGTTTTAGGAGGCTACACTAATGAAAATGAAAACGGTTTATTATCGACTTTGCTTTGGGGTTGGTAATGAGAACTCCAAAGCTATGGTCACTTGGTCACGTTCTGGTTATTGTTCCAGCTTTAAATTATTCGCGCGAACAAGAAGTTACTCGAAGTAAAAGTATTGATCATGAATTCTATTTGTTGAATTTTAAGGGGGAACCAGATTCACTTTGACTTTGAGTTCTTTCCTCTTTACAATATGCATGCAATAACGAATGATTTTGCATAGTTTTGAGGTCAACCGTCAACGCTACTCATGCTTAATGGCCCCAGTGGAGAGATTACTTAGAAACACACTCTTGATTGAATGCATTATTAATTTTTTATTTCGAGTTTGGCTAAAACTCGGATCAAAATCGCATATTTAACGAGGATTTTTCGTGAAATGAATTTAATACACAATAACATCAGGACTCAACATTGCTCCAACTGCAGATTGCTTGTTGCGTGCTATGAGTTCTGCGTATTTAATGTAGCTTACATAACCCTATACAGTGCGCTATTGCTCTACGAGCAACACTAGGTAAAAATAGTTTCATGAGCTATAACACCAAGCGATCCCTCACCTGACATCCGGAGATAATGCAAACCACTTCAAATAAGAAAATCATTAGAAATCTTCTCCTGATATTTGCTTAGAAGCATCATTTTGGGCATTTTCAGTCAAATATTGCATCCTCGTAATGACCTCATTCTGAGACAGCTCCATGTCACTTCCCTTTCGATGCTCGCCGTGGTACAGTGGTTAAGGGATCGGCCTTGCATGTTGGAGGCCCGGGTTCGTATCCCGGCACTGGCGCGGCGATTTTCCCCGTTGGGTATAAGGGAGAGTTCAAGCACAATACCCCACTCAACCCAGGTGTCGGAAATGGGTACCGGCTTCACGGGGGAACCGTCATGGTGTCCTATATGTAGTGTGAGTTATAAGACATTTGTAAAACCAATGCTTAAGATCATATGTATCAGGCCTGATTGGAAATATAGCATCCTAAGATGCCGATGTTAGTTTTTATGATATTTTATGATATGATTTATTGTTTATTCGTACGTTTTTACTCTATGATATTTTTATGTGTTTTATGATACTTTATTATAAGTATTTTACAAATTTCGTCTTTTTATTTAAATTTTACATATACAATCAGTTTCATGACTTTATTTTATAATTTTATCACTGTCGGTCATAGTCACAATTATCGTCATCATGATGGTCCGACATCA
>JACJUY010011991.1:28153-40200 GCA_014220935.1 Platorchestia sp. MABIK | reverse complement strand
CCTAGCATTTTGTTATAAAAGGATTGATTCGCCAAGAATTTGTGGAAAAATTGCTTATCATATTCCTCATGATAAATTACCTCTGCTTGAACAATAGATTCGACGGCATAACCGCGATATTTTTGCGCTTGTTCCTAAAAGTGAGCAGATTCTAGGTATTTTATATCATTTGAATGTATCTATGATCCCATTCAAATTGAAGGGAAACATTGTGAATGTTGGTGACAATATATACATCAATATATATATAAATTGAACAAATTACTGGAGATAAAAATTATCCTCTGAATATTATAATGCATTTTTCAGTGTTTATTAATCTAGGCAAAGTGGGATTCAAAAATAAAAGCATTAGTACCACATTATAATGGCAACATTTCTAACGGTAATTTATATGCGGAATTTGTTTTTTCGGAATGCGGAATTTCTTTTTTCCTAGTTAACTTCAATGATTTAGTCGCGATATTTTACGTTCCAGTGAGCAAATTTCATGCAAAGCATTTGATAATCCCCAATGTTGAATATTTTCCACATTTATTTCACGGTAGAAGAAACAAAGTAGGACCATTTCTATGGGGGAAATTACACTTTTTCTTGTTCGGGTAGCCAATAGAAAGGCTTTATTTAAAAAAACTTTATGACGTCACCAAAACGATGTGTCGTTGGGCCAATAGTTGAGACGGATTCGGGAGTTGCAGTACTACCAGAAGCATTATGAGCGTTGCTATTGGTTCGTTGCCGTGACGTCAGCAAACCCACACAGTCGACGAAAAAAAGACTGGTTTGACACTACCGTATTTCCTCTACCGTGGTTTATACATATCACCAGTTCACTGGTGCAAGAATATATTTGTTTGTCATATATATGTGGAAGATTTATTCGAGAAAAATCTTGAATTCCGTCATTTTTGATGGGCCGTGTGCTCAAGTTTTGAATAATCCGTATATTTTGTGGAACCAAATGACTCAACGTCGCCATACTCGAACGTTCTTTCTGATGTCAAAGCTTGAGTGGTGACAACCATTCGAACAACCAAACAGAGAAGCCAAGAAGATGATCAGAAAAAATAGAACTAATATTCGAACAGATAAACAATCATTCAGAAACAGAAGTTCAAGTTCATTCAGTATACGAATTTCCATGTATACGAATTTCTAGCCTTAGTTGGGCATGCTGGCTTTTTTAGTCTATTGTGCTAGCGAGCCTATTAGATTTGATTAAGTTTAGTTAATTCATATTCAAAATATAAAGGGCATGATATAGGAAGCGATTTCTCGGTACGGCAGTTTCCGATGTTCTTGACGTCTGACGGTGGATGCAAAGTGTATTGTAGCGTGCGTGAACACCAATAACCAGACTTTCGCAGACCTCCAAACCTGCACTCTCATCGGAGTTAACTGCGCATTAAAATTATTTATTCCCCCAGACTGCGGAAATTACTTTGACCACCATAGGTAATTACTTCAGCTTCAACGCTGCTCGTTGCTCCTTACCTAGTGGAAGGTTTCAGCTTCAAACGGGGCTCCTTACTCACCTTCTGGAGGCGCTCGGCTTCAACTCTGCTCCACTTACCAGACTGGGGACAGGCGGACGTAAATCCACTACCAGGGGATCAACTCTTCGAGGTGCTCTGCCTTGAGGTGAGGAGGCTTGCCGGACATGCCAAAACCCTAAAGTTTCCGAACCCCTGCCATTTATATTACTGAGATTTCTCTAGGACTCGAACCATTATTTTCCATTCTCTGACTAATTTAATGATGGGTCGCATGGGTGATGGTGACTCGTTAAACAGGTTAAAATTATTTAATTTACTTCTCTTTATAGTGAAATAAGGGTTAGGTGCCGGTAAATTGAATATCGTTCTTCGCTTGCAGCTATGAACTCAATGAAGGAGTGGCGCGCGGCTGGCCTGGGGAGTGAGGCGGCTAATAGCGTAGCGTGCCCCCAACTCGTACCGTTTCCCGCCCAAGCTCAAGTTCTATCTCAAATCTAAAATTAATGCTGACTTGCTTGCCGCAAGCAAAGTTTTAGATTGAAAAGGGCCATTTTCATTACCCTAACTATTTGCGATCTCATTTTAATTGCTATCTATGTAACGAATTTACAGTGCTTGGCGTGGTCCACGGAAAGAGCTGGGGCTGCGCATAAATTAAATTGTTAATGATTGTTAAATGCTCAGAGGTGTTTCTCAAAACTAATGAACAGTTTATAAATACTTCACGCTTCTTTACAGCTGCTAATTCGACGAGTGACCTGTCCTAAAGACGTCACTTTATCTAAACTGGATTCTTCTGTTTACCAGTAATGACGCGTATTCAAACAGCTCATTTCAAAACGGTTTTCAATTACGAATAACGCCGCTTCTTAATATTGTTGACTGCTTTGCCTAGCCGCTGTGCATGCACTGATGATACTGTAAAAACGAATTGTTATACGACTAAACTCACTAACCACTAGGTCAGCTGAAGGCAGTGGAGGGATGAACTGAACTCATAAGAAAACAGCCTGGTAACTTAGCCGAGAACGCCACTTGTCATGTATGAAATTCTTCAGTCCGTTCTACATATACTATACTACATCTATGCACTGACCTGCAGTTCTGATTGGTTGAATCACTGTAATTGATATATTTAAACTTCGAAATATTTTAGTTCAAATAATTTTTGTCGACACATAGGCCAACGTAAATATTCACATTACCAAAAATTGAAGTACTTTAGAAATATAATTGAAAATAGTAAACTATACGTAAAGTCAGAAAAAACTTGGGTTAGTTAAATAGGAAAGCAATGCGAAAGGTAGTATGGTTGTTATTGGAAATTAAAACATGTCATCTCCAAACTGTTTAGTTTACCATGTCACCGAATGTAAGAACATCAAAACTTTGGTGGAACATAAACAATGAGTTTCTTTGGATAAGTCAAAACTCAGACTCGTGTACTGTTAGCCTCCAATTGGAGTCATTGATTTCAACTTATGTCTTGTATTCTATTGATTGAGTGTAAAATACACCAGGGTTTTGCGTCAGAAGTTAAGACTTCCTTAGCACTCAGATCGAAGAACAAGGGAGCGTTATTTTTCGCTTGCAGGTCAAAATGAAACAAAACGGATTTTTAACATTGATTTATTCGACAGTCTGAATGATTTTTCGTAGGAGCTTGGCGCAATAATAGCAGCCAACTAATTCTACAACAATCTCGTAGCTAGTTTTTTTTATTGGAGAAAGCAATATTATTGCTTCAGATCAAGTTCTTGTATTNTTTAATGGTGATAATATAACTTAGACCACTCGTTGTATGGTGTGCTTGAGCAGGAATGTTTAGTTTTATTTAACATAATGAACGACTTATAAATCGCAGGTGTCCATGCATCAATCCAGTCTCTTGCGCTATAGTGATTTTCCTCTCAGGAAAAATATGTAAGGTTCCGAGCTAAGAGTAAGGGCGCCAGTTTTTAAAAGAAAGTGATTTTGTTATGGTAAGGACCACCTTTTTTCGGTTCACTTCTGTCCTGTTTTTCAGCACCTTCTACGTCTTTAACTTATATCTTGTTTCATGAACTTTTTTGTCAATATACTGTTTCTCTGCAACTTGTGCATAGATTCCGTGTTCCCTTATCTCCATACTAAATGGTGTCTTCCTCCCTCCTCTCTTTGGATTGCCTTTGTTGCAGATAGGGAGCCGTAAGCTAGCATCTAAACTAACCTACAGAGATTGTCCTTGAATGTTTCTTGTGCTGAAAGTCCTCGAAGGATAGTTATTACTCGCGCATTGTTGACCTTCGCTATAAGGAGTGAAGTATGGTGGAAATGTGGTTCGCAACATTGGCAGAGAAAGTGACTCGGCTGAATTTCCAGTACTATTGTATAGCAATTATTTGAGCAAAGGAGTCCTTTTGTGTTTGTTTGCCAGCCTAATCTGTTTGCCCTCAAATTAATGAGTTGTTTTGAACGTCACTCGGTTTCTGTAGAATTAACGTTTTTCCGTTAGTCACCGTGTCTGCGTTGTGTCAGTTGGATTTTATCTCATCGCGGAATGAAAACTTTCTGATTTCTTACGGAAGTAAACTGTTACGGAATTATAAAGACTTGTGAGCTTTCAAAAACATAGGATTTAGGTGAATAGCAATTATTATGTGTGTTTTTTCATGAATACACTTACAGAATGGCGACCAAATTCTACCCGGACGATACCTCATCAGGACGATCCGGTGGTTCACGACTGGTTGGGGCAAGCACGGGTTGGCTGAAAAAGGACGTACTACCGGAAAGCCACTGCTTGACAAGTGAGCTGCTTTTCATCTTTGAGCGGCTCCACTGACTGAGTCATAAAAACTCCGGGTAAGCTACTAAACTAGTATCAGTTAATACAGATTTGATTGTAGTAGCACTCAAGCGTTAGCAGAATAGCTGTAAATAAGTGTCCTCTCGAAAGTAATATCAGTAGTGTGGTGTTGTTTTAGTTGTAATAAAAAGGTTTAGCTCATTGTAGTGAAGTTCCCGCAACGTTGTTCAAGTTAATATGAAAACTAAGCCACCGTTTAAAATGAAGCTTAGTCAATCCTAGTCAGAGAATAATGATATTCTATAGGCCCCGTGATGAAATTCTGGGTTTGTTCATTAATATTTTCTAACCAATTAAATTTTACTTGAACCTGAACAGAACCCGTCAACTCAAATAAATATTTATTCGAGGTTACTCCATCTTATGTTTCAATATGTAAAATAAGTGAACCTGAACTATCATAACAAATTCACCCAAATCTCACTTACAATAACTTAACCTAACTTCATCCATCGTAAACTTGTTCGGACCTAAACTCGGTAACTCCTCCATTTTACTCTCGGAAACTATCGACTCGATTAAAATTTTTAAATATTGCAGTTCGTAAAATCAATAAACCTGAAGTTATATAACCTAATCTAACCGAAATTTATTTGAAATAAACTAATTTTCCTAACCTACAGGAACATCTTTTCACCATATACTATTTGAACCTAAAACCGTGGACATGTGCTTTTTGCTCTCATTGCTGTAAAACCGTTGAAATTTTTAACGTTTCAGTTAGAAAATCAAGGAAGTTAATTCTTCGGCGTAATGCTTAAATTCTGATGGTCGTATAACGATTTAACTAGATTACATAACTAGATACCAACCCTCCCTAAAGGGAGCTTGAATTAACATTTGTTGAAACCGTTAAGAGGAACTTCTGACCTGCTACAAAATTTCTCTATGTAACCCTATGGTATATGATTGTGGAATGATTGCTTTATTATAAGGACTTTACCAAATTTTCACCCCGTATTAAGGCATATATCCCAATTTAGTTGCCGAAATGAATGTCTTAAAATCGATTCAAGCATTAAATTTCGTTGAGTGATTGATCTTCACATCAGTTATCGCGAACGAGCTTTAATTGCTACTTGTCATCCCTCTTGAAATTGAATAGATTGATATTGCAATTGAATGTTGAACATTTTTTGTTTTTCCTGCTTTAGGGGACGCATCCAGCCCTGTTTTCCACCCTGGTCCACAATGTCCGAAAGTCAACTTGGTTGACAACGATTCGAGCATAAGCAGCTGCTCGTCCAATCACTAATCCTTTCATGGAAAATGTGCAAATGTTTTTCATTCAATTTCTCAGCACTTTTTTTAAAATTAGTTGGCATCTCTCTCTTCAAGTCATCGCTCGCTGCACATTCCTTTTGATAATTTTTGTAGATAGTTGCCCGGTTAGTTAATTTATGCAAGTTCATTTCCAGATGTGACATCATCCAGACCGAACCTCATCTTATTCGGCTTATGTATCCAAGCTAGTCCTTAAGCAAACATATTCATGCAATGATATTATGTAATAATTATAATTTTTATGAAATTTGAGGTTCACACTCGACTGTACTGTTTTCACATGTTTCGTCTCGGGCACTTCGGTGCGTAAAAAGTGTTGTTAGAACAAATATTGTGGGCTCTCAAACGTTTCAGAAAATCATTCGATGAATATGATGATAACGAGGAATATTAAGTCATTCAGCCACGCGCTAGGATGAATTCGGACAACATGCACGGGTAAATTTGCGTTTCAAAATAATGTATGAGTTAAGTATGAGTTTGAGAGTAAAATTGGGACGAATTTTAACTATTGAGAACGTGCCTACGTTTATTTAGGTTTGCAAGTGTATATTTCTCTAAGACAGATGGTTCATTAGTTCTCGGTGGACCTATTGCTTTAGTTCGTGTTCAGAGATCTTCGAGGTCTTTCTCCCAGCCCGTGCTAAGTTTTGACAGCTTAAAGAGTAATGGTTTGTCGAGTGAATTTTTCCAATTTTCAATGACGTCTAAAAAATGCAAAGCATAATTGCTTTAGAATTGAAGTAATCACTCGAGATTGTAAAAGGCATAGCGTAGGACCTCGTGACGAGAGCTCAACTAATTAATTTAGGTTAGGTATTCTTCTCCTCGCTAATGATAATTAAAGAGGTTTTTGATATACGGTCCTCAGCCACCAGAGTTGCAGCCTTTTGATAGTGCAACTCCCCGTGCCCAAGTTTTCGTAATTTAGTTCATGCAGGAAAACAGTAGTTTGAGACATTTTAGTTTCGCATGGGCCGCTAGTGAGGTCCGCTAGAATTAGTTTCGCTATTCAATTTTGTACACATTTTTCACAGGAAATTGGTCTATGAATTGGGATGAATTTTGAAAGCGCTTTCAAAAACGCGTCTCACGCCTATCAAAGTGAGAAAATTTGACTCCATCGAAGACGTAAAAATGTGTACGTGACCGTGAATAATCTCGCCCAAATATCTAAGGAGTGACAGCGATGACATTCGCTCAAATGATGCCCTAAAAGGGATGATTGAGTCAATTCAGGTCAGATTCTTAAATAATAATCTCCAACCACTAAAAGCAGAAACTGTTGAGAAAAAATGTATGCAGATAAATAAGAACCACAAGAAAAATTCAGGTCTACTAAGTGTCACATTTCGATCGCTATGAACGATGCTTCATAAAAATGTCACAAACATTGCAAAAGCCACGGTTGAGTGTTCCCTTCCCAATTGAAAATTGAGGACGTATCGCCGATGTGTTATGGATGAGCAAGAGAGAACCTAAGGGACGTATCATCGGTAAATCGCCTCCGCATCGTAGGCGAAATGTCCACTTAGGGACGAACTTTTTTGGCTGAGATACGTCCGCGGCCGCCCTCGACGATCATACATGCTTAGTCCATGCTCCGTCCCTGCTCGACCCATTTCACCGGCGATGCGCACATGATTCGCGGATGGTCATCCTTGAATTTGGCATTAAAAAAAACTTCCGGTCACGCACAGCCGGGATTTATCGCCTCTCAGCGACCCTCAAATGTAAATATATATATATTTATATTTAAGGGTCGCTGAAAGGCGATGTATATTTATATTTGAGGGTCGCTGAGAGGCGATAAATCTCGGCTATGCGCGGCCAAAAGTTTTTTTGTCGCCGAAATTTTTTGTCGAAAGTTCTCGTTTTGAAGAGCAATATATATATATATATATAATATATATATATTTATTATATATATATATATTAAATATTTGAGTATTGCTCTTCAAAACAACAACTTCGCAGAGCGTGGCAGAGAGTTTCTAATGGCATAGCTTAGCAAACACTAAAATGGTTTCCCCCGCTGTTTATTATGTAAAGAGCAAAAATACCGGCTCATCTTGGCCGAAAATTACGCACACCTGTCCAATTACAGCATAGACTGTGCTGGTCTTATTTCTACTATCGCATACTGGACTCGCAGTTATTAAAACATGTTCTGACATTCAAGTTATCTATTGCTTATTTTTTTTACGTAAATGCAAAGCACGATCGGCATTAAGCACCCAAAAATGGTATAAATAAAATATTTCATTAAAATAACTCTTTTACTTAAGCTAAATCTAGAACATTAGGATATGGCTCCCTAGCCATATTAATGCGTTGTAAAGAGTGGAAGAAGAAACACACAAATTTGCAGAGAATTAAGCTAACGGGGAATCTATGAACACGGCGTGTCTACACACCTTGTTATCAGAATCAACAAGATACACAGAAGTTTATGAAACATGATAGAAGTTAAGAACATAATAAACAGCAAAAAAGTCAGCAGTAAGCTGCAAAAAATGATCCGTAGTAAAATGAAAGCATATGAAATCAAAAGGATTGTCTACCTTACCTTCAGCTGGGCCTCAGAAATTCCTCTAGGATCGCTAGTTCCCATGGATATAATAGTTGTTTGCCCTGAGGGATCTAAACCTTCTGTGACACTTCATCTTAGAATACACCCTGTGTCTTTCCGTCTAACTCGAGTGAAACTGGCTCGTCAAGGGCTGGCGCACAATTTTCAAATGTCTAAGTGATAGCTGGAAGATAAGTGACCGGTCTTTTGCCTCTCCTCCATCCCAGTCAACTGATGCTGTTGAAAAAAAATAGTTGGTTATCAGGTATAGGATTGCTTTCCAACGAATGAATATTCTGAGTACGAAAAACCTTTAATAGTTTCCTGGTCAAATTTTAGTGAGAATAAATGTTCCTCACAGCATAGGTTTGTTATGTTTATCCCTCGTTTCAGGTTTAGTATCAGTAGATTTACTCATTTAATTAATAAGGGTATACTGGCTGGAAAAAAAACTTTGAGAAAAATATCGAATTACTTATGTTTCAATAGTTCTACACATGTTACAATACAAAGATAATCACTGATTTAAGCTAGATTAGACAGAACTAAAATATTGGCATCGCAAATATTGGTATCATATATCACAATGCGAGAAGACTAGGTAGGGTAATTTTGTGCATGATTGAAATTGCAGATGACAAGTTGTTACTGCTCACCAGATATTCGCATGTTAACGGCACCAGAGATAGAGGCAAAATGAATGAGCTGCTGCAGGTTTCACACGTCTATAAGCCACAGTCCTATTGAACAATTTTAGAACAAAAAAAGCATTTGTAATTTCGTTGAGGCTAGGTTCAAGTTTATGACTTATTATTTGAATATGCTCCATTTTAAAACATTATACAAATTTTTTGCATTTGAGCACAGATCTTCATTTGAGGGCTTACAGCTATGATCAACACGGAAATGATTAAAAATGGAACCTTAATATTTGCGCGAGGTTAATCTTAGCTTCAGTGTCATCCTAGTCATGCCAATGCAACATTTATTGAAAGACTTGCGTTCCATCCTGTTACATTCGAACTGATATATCACATTGTTTCTGCCAAGGTCACTGACTCCGGATCTGGAAATACTGTTTCTAACTAGGTCACTGATTTTGTGATTTTGTAGTACACACGAAGTTTTATTGATATATCCGGATTTATGGGTTTCACGAAAATTTCAACAACACTTTGGAAGACACGTTCATCAATTTTGTAGTTGCCATACATTTGATTTTCATAGAATATATTTATGTTTCGCATAATATCCCGGATAATGGTCCTCATTCGAAATTCAATTTACAAAGTTACCAATTCCATCAATAAGCGTATTGGAGAAATTGTCATTAACTAACAACCGCTTATATCGTAGCATTTCTGAGTGAAAACTAGCCCAGCTGTTGCACACTTCATAAGTGCTCTTTAACATGGTATGGATAACGACTTCTTAATACACATGCGCTGCACCACAATCGTAGTTTCTGGTTCCACCAGCATGCGAGGGCTTTACATACAGTTATGCGAAAAGCACCCTGAGATGCTTCAACTGAAACGTCAAGAAATGGCAGCTTCCCATTCACACCCAGCTCATACGTAAACGTAACACCGGATTATCAGTCATTAAATTCCTCAACATCGCCAACTGCTCTACCATCTCAATTTCAACGATAATATCGTCCACGTACCTTCCGTATAAAATCGGCTTCACCGGTATAGAGTTCAAGGCATAGAAGCACTGCACATTTATAAACTTGAACCTACCCTCAACGAAAATACAAATTATTTTTTGCTCTAAAATTGTTCTGTAGGACTGTGGCTTAGACGTTTGGAACCTCCGGTAGATCGTCCATTTTGCCTCTATCTCTGGTGCCGTTACCATATGAATGTCTGGTGATCAATAACTAGGCGTCTGTAATTTTAATCTTGCACAAAATAAGTCCCATCTAGACATATCACAATGGGATTACCAATATTTACATTCAGTCTGATGTAGCTTAAATTTTGGATTGACGGAGTTTATCAAAGTGACTGTTCGTTTTGTCTTTGGCATCCCGAGGATCATGTTAGTAACATCGAAATGTTGCCTTTTAAAGACTGATTAAGGAATTTTTAAGAAATTGAGTGTTCATTTTAGTAAAATGATATGTGACCATCTTTGCATTCTAACACGTGGAGAACTAAAACAATTTCACTAAGTTTAAAAGTTGGAAAATAAATTGTTTTAGAATAGTTAAAAAACATTTCTATTATACTATCAATCTGTTGTTATAAGCACATACCCGTTTCCGACAATACGATACCCGTGTCCGGCATTTCCCTCATCCCCCATTTAATAACAGACTACGCTTAGTATCGCTCCAAATGACTACTGCCATCATTATTACTTCAGATGTCAGGTGCTCTTGATTGTATGATTTCGAGCTTCTTCACATTCATATGACAAACTGCTTTCGCGAATGAGAATAATTTACATCGATTTTAAGGCCATATATTAGAACTCATATTTTAAAGAAGATTAGGGTTTTTTCATGATAAATCTTAGCTGATAGGAAATAGCTTTCTCCTCTGTATTCGACGATTCAAAATGCTAGACCTATTGAATTGAAGTAAATCTATGACTGAATAAACTTTTTGAACAAGCAGTTCTCGCTTGCGTTATTACCTACCATGATAAAAATCAAAATCTTTTTCATTTTATCACGCTGAACACCAATTCAATCTGTCTAATGTAAGTCAAGTTGAACGTCATAGATAAAGGAAAATTGTATACATTGAATGAGGGTTCCAGCGAATGCCGAGAAATAATTGAGCCTTTCGACGTAGTTATCTCAGGTTGTCCCATGTGATAGTTCTTTGTAATGATTCTACTGATATTTCGCTTGAGGAAATAAAAGTTTAAAGGATTTATATCTATGTGTGTGTAGGGTTGAGGCAATGCAGTGGATCGTTAGTCCGGATTCAGATGAGTTGAACCTGAGCCTATTCTTCCATCAGTCCTGCTGTGGTTCTTTATTTTATCTCGAGGACCAGATACAATTCGCACAGGAAGATGCGCGGTTAGATATTTATTTGTGCTTAAATTCTATGCCGCTACCTAGAGAAGGCAATAAGGCCTTACTTTTTCCCAGATTATGAGAGTATTCCCAAAAAGTCTCTCGATAATTATTTAACATTTCATCTCTCATCATCCACTAGTATCATATTTCATTTAAACCATCCCCTTCGATCTGCACTGTGAGCCACTGCCTACACTTCTGGAACTTTGAAGTCGGGGCAGCGCAGTTGTAGGATTTCCACGGATGGATGCAGCAGCTCAAGCTATCCATTCGAAATTAAGATCAGCGAAGCACTGTTTGTCTGCTCATTTGGAATGAATATGGAGCAATCTTAACACCGGACTTCTCATTTTTAGATCGTATTGCCAAGTGAGCCAACGCTGAGAGTTAAACTGGTCAACACTCCTCCTTAGAGCTGCTCTTTAACTTTCTTATTTCTTCTGGGTGATGATTTTCAGTGAATCCCTGTCTTAAACCGTTTGTTACCTTTGTAAATTTTAGGTTCCTTCTAGAAGTGGTACTCGACCCTCCAATAAACTTTAGTGTCATATCTGTATTTTTTGAAATAACGAAGGGTGTGTTTAAATCTTGGCTGATTACTTGGTTAATATAGTCTGAAATTGCACTTGCAGCATGGTCCTAAACGGCATCGTTTCGTGCTAACGATTCAGGGTGACTCGAGGTTTTTGGTTTCTCTAGCCCTTCAGCACTTGAGCCCTTCAACTTGGTCTTTACTCTGCGGCTACACGAAATCATTCATATGAAAAATATTGAGTCTTGGTTGAACTGCTGTTTCCAGCCTAATTT
>JACJUY010011990.1:0-17353 GCA_014220935.1 Platorchestia sp. MABIK | reverse complement strand
TAATGTATATACCCTATCGTTGTTAAATTGTGTATACCTTGTCGTATGTACCTTATTATTACACAACTTATACTTTTCATCTTTACAAGGACCTTATGGGGAAATATAGAATGATGCTAATAAAGGTTTGGGGTTTGTAAACAAGTTTACTGCTTTTGGAAAAGATTCATAAAATAGAAAATCTCACGCTTGAATCTAAAATTTTTTATCTGAACATGTTACATTTTTTTTGTGTTCCAACAGAACGAAACATCCTCGCTAAAACGAACTTACTTTCAGAAAAGAAACATGTATGCAAATCTTTTGCCAAAAAACACTGACCCTTAAAACAGATATGTATTCAAAATCTCTTATAGAAGAATAATTTCATTTTAACAACACACACACCAGACACTATTTTAAAAACAAATATTTGTTCGAAAATCAACTCCAGTACCGCGTGAACTTGAACGTTTTTGAAAAAAAATTATGTTACGGCGTCGAAGCTGCTAATTTCTTTTAATCAACTTCAGGGTCCAATACGAAAAATTTGAACTTCACTAAGAGCTACATCGAAATGTTTTTAAATCTATAAGAGTGCATCATGTTACATCTACAAGAACCTTAACTATCGCATAGAGAGCATCATAATACAACATCAAAATAACTCCTACAGCACTGCTGGAGAACATGACACATGCTCATAAAAAATTAGTCATTTTATCTTCACCTTTCAGTCTATTTTATTCATTGGCTTTGTATTCTCAACGTATTTTTAAGTGTCATATATTAAATTGAACATGCTTTCAGGATATTTTTGGCGATGAAATAAAACTACACCGTTAACTTAATAGGGTTTGCTAATTACCATCTGTTCGTTAGCAGCTAGGGAATTAAATAGACAAATGTCATTTACACGAAAAACAGATGAATGTATCTTATGAGGTTTAAAACTATAGAAATGCTTAGGAGCAAATGACTTCAAATTGCCAATAAATTCTGCATAGTTTGAACACTCTCTATTTTTAAGAGCATGAGCTAATTTCACATAAGTTAATGTGAGACCTTCGAATGCTACCTACGCCGTATGATTCCGTTAAGGCAATTGTTTTAAGATCGCGCCTTACGTCTACTCGAGGTAGACGCCCTGTGAGTCGGTTAGGGTTTATGATCTACAGTTGTAGCCTACCACAAGAGCATTCTTAAATAGGCTTCTAATTAGGGGCAGAAGGTTGAATCTCCAAGTGTAAGGTGGATCTGTTTATTGACAAAAGTTACATTAGTACATCTTACAATTATTGAACAAGTGAATGACTTGATGTAATCTAGCGGTAACTAAACTAGAAATGATTTAACTCTAGATAGAGAGTCGAATTACTACCGCATAAATTAAGGTAGAAGTTGATGAATGTAATTAACAGTACATTTCCAATACATTGCAATGAATAAAATGTTGATGGAATTGCAGGGCAAATTAAAAGAAATAAATGGATTGAATGCATAGGAAAATAAATAATAATTGTTAACTCAACACATGCTTTCTAATCGAGTGATTGAGGAAAACGCTAGGCTGTGTCGTTTTGAGGGGTGACTTAAGCCACTACACTAAGAATTATGTAAAGAAAATCAGTTTGTGAACAGGGAGGCAGAAGTCTACTTCAAATGCTAAAAGAATTTTCACTCAATGAGCTAGATAAACAGAAAAAAATTGTGAACTACCTCATCCGCTACATCATTAGATAAAAAAATCATTATATCAGATATACAAGATCAAAGTGCAATGAACTTCAAATGCTAAAAGAATTTTCACTCAATGAGCTAGATAAACCGAAAAAAATTGTGAACTACCTCATCCGCTACATCATTAGATAAAAAAATCATTATATCAGATATACAAGAACAAAGTGCAATGAACAGCAGGTATTAAAGTAAATCAAGAGAGGAAAAAGCGTAGTATGTCAACGAAGAAAAACCAAAAAACGCACAAAATATAGGCAAGAAATATATTTATTCTTGTGACGAGGCTTCTATATGTTTACTATTTGTAAAGGGTATGAACTGTCCAAATTGTTCAGATTAGGGTTTCGCTTGAAAATATGGAAGGACTCTAAAATCCTGAGGTCATAGTGAGTCGAAGCAGAGTCTAAAATTTTTAAAATCGACAGGAAATATAGAGACATTACATTTTTCGGGAGGATTTTCCACTGCAGAATGCGTTGAGTGTGCTAGCTTGAAAATATTGGTGAATTTCAAGAGAAATAAATTGAAATGAAAAGTATAATTGATTAGTTTTCAAAATCCCGACAACGATATACAGGTACACAATTGCACGAGGTATTCCCTTCATTATCCTGCACAAATCTGATGGCTTGTGCATGGAATGGAATATTATCATTAAACAATTGATACTATGCGTGTCGATGAAGGGATTGGCTTGCCCAGCTACGGAGATTGATTCAATTCTTTGATTGAACAAATAATTGAAGGAAGTTGGGTGCGTAAATGGGTGTGTCTTTCTCTTCAACTCAGGACTATCCCGAGGAATGAGAACAATGAAATCTTCTATCCTGTTATAAATATACTTTTGTCCGAAATACACTCTTCGATTAAATCAGTAACATAGACATGGAAGTTATTCTGAGGTATAATTTAAGTACGGCGAGTTTGTTATTTTTCATGAGCTTAAGAACCATAAAATAATTAAAGTACAAATGAATGTGGAGGCTGAAACATGGAGAGAGGATGAGGAGCAGGAAATGTCAGTATCAGTCGTAGTATGGATGACGTTGTTGATCCAGTCAACATATCGGTTGACCCTTGTGTATACATGCGGATACTGAACATTTGTCTTGTCATCAAACTCCCACGAAACAAGTCCGATCACCTCCCAGCCTCTTGAGGGGGTGTACTGTTGCAGTGGCCCCCCGCTGTGCCCCTTGGGGGAAAAGGGAAACGTTAAAAGAAAAGTTAATCTTAAGTTACCAGAACTAAATGCGTTTAAAATGAAGACTGATTTGCCATGCCTGTGGTAACTTTATCATCATGAATTACCTTTATAGAATGATTATTGGTAACTTTGATATGATAATTATCAAATGAGATGTGTTTCGTGGAATGATTTTCAAATTTAGGCATTTTCAAAGTAATTATCAAATGACACATATTTAAGGGGAACAACTCAGCGATTTTGGCCACAATTTTCAATTTTTTTTTGCTGAAAAGGGTCCATAGGTAGTGGGCTATTGTGTTCTAAAATTTTATGCGCTTACGGGCACTAGAACCACCTCAACAGGGGTCTAAATTGGTTGCGATGGGGGTCAAAAATCATGAATTTTTGACCCCCATTTCAAAAGAAAACGAAAAGGAAAATGGAAATTTCGAAGTCATTTCTTTGTTAAAAATGTTACAAGGATTCTTAAACTATCTTATTTTTTGTTTTAGCTTATAAGCTCATTGACTTCTATTCTTTTGAAATGACCGAGCAAATTAGATAAGAAAATAACATTCTCCATTTTCTAAAAAATTAAGTTCAAAATCGAAAAAGTTACACAAACAAAATTTGTTTCGGTTCAAAAACTACATATTCCGAGTAAATTTCAGAACAATCGGTTCACAAATTAAAAATTTAGCTTCGGTGCAGAAAAATAATGATGACAATAAATATGAGTCATTTATTTAATATACGCCTGTAATATGTAATCCACTGTGAAAATATGTAGTTATGCATGCATTTTATTTGTGGATGATAATACAACATGAATACAGTGTTCAAGCAAAAAAGAGCATATATGAGATTTCACCACCCAATTTTTTTTTCCGTTTCGAAGAAATTTAATTTTCCATCTAAAAATTAATAGATGTCAAAGAGTTTTCAGGCTACGAAAACAAAAGCCAGGTTTGAAATCCTTGTAACATTTCTAACATACAAGTTGACTTAATTTTCGAATTTTTACATACAATTTTTTTTCACAGTCGAAAATCAAAACTTTTGTTTATCTTCGTTAGTGATCGAAAATCGCATTTGAAAAGAAACGAAAAGAGAATGAAAAATCTCGTGCTTTTCCTCTGTTAAAAATGTTACGAGATTCTAAATCTGTTTTAGCTCTTGGTCTAGTATATAAACTCATAGACTTCTATTCTTTTGAAATGTTTGAGAAAATTACATAAATTCTTAAAAAAATATTTTTTCTTCATTTTCTCGAAAACTAAGGTCAAAATCGAAAAAAATAAACGAGCAAAATGTATTTCTTTCGGGAAATTAAATATACTAGGTAAAAAAACAATAGGTTAAAAAAATCCCTGAGTTAATGGAATGATCATTAAATTGGACCTGTTTTGGCGGAATGGCTATCAAATAAAACATGTCTTATGTCCTGATTATGAAATCAGATATGTTTCATAGAATGGTTATCGAATAAGACATGTTTTCTGGCTTGATTCTCGTACAAGACATGTTTTATGGCTTGATTCCGATGATCTCTGGTTACAAAACAAACGATTATAATAGAGTTCCTCAATAGCGGAGAAACAAGTTTTAATGAAATGGAACAAGTTTTAATAACAAAACCAGCCGTAAAACAATGAAAATGGAAATGAATTTGAAATTGAGATAAGAGAGAGAATGAAAAGTTAGAGAGAATTCTAGAAAATCTAAATATTTCATCCCAGATAGCCGTGCCGTAGAATCTCAGAGAACTGAAACTGGCAGAGCCTCTTTCAATTATCCATAGTGAGATCACGTCCAGCAATATCTCAAGTTTCATCAGTCGAATGGCTGAAATCAAATTGAGCATCGTAGTTGAAATGCACATCGAATTACGTATTGCAGTTGAAATACGAATAGAAATATGCATCTTAGCTCGAGTGCATGTCGACATACAAATCGAAATACGCATCATAGTTGACATGCGTATCAAAATAAAGGTCGTAGTTGAAATAAGCACCGAAATTTTGATCGGCATCATAAATATAACATGCAAAGAAATTCATTAATACGCACATTTTTCGCAAATTTTTCACCAGGATAACTGGTGGCACAAAGAAAAGTACCAAAGATGTCCGTATGTTTTTGCTTGGTTTCTTTGAAGACTTTACTGCAGTCGGCGTTGTCCCACACCACCACCGAGATCTCCTCTAAAGTCAACGTTTCAGAGTCTGCGAAGCCTGGGACATGGCAAGAACGGGTGTGAATCATTGGGACGTGTGAGTAAAATGCTTCATCCTACTACAATTCAAAATAAAAACAAATGACAAAACAGTAGAATTAGTACCGGGTGTAGTGGGATGTAGGCGTAAAATATTCCATCTTACAGCTATTCTACACTTAAAAGACAAAAAAAGGATCGGTCAATATATGAGGGGGAAGTAACCGTTTGATGCGATATGTATTCAATAGGAGAGCATATGTTTGATGCACTTTCAGCTACTCAAAAGTGAGATAAGGCGAAAGCTGGGTAAATTTTATGTATTTGGAACCAAAAATAGAACCCAATAGTAGATATACAAAAATACTGTAATGTGAATGATGTCAGGAAGTAGATGATGCGGATGATGTGAGGACTTGGATGTTGTGAATGGTGTCAGGACGGAGATGTTTATTGGTAGGTTACATCAATTTACTGATGGTGCAGATGAGTATTGAATTATATGTTGAGATGACGCTTTAAAATTCATTGAATGCCCCAAAATCATCGCCTATTCCTTAATCATAGACTGTTTTGGGTTTCAAAATAATAAAGTCACAACTTATGCAGTGCATAAACAACAAAGTTATTTTCAAAGAACTTCAAAGCTATACCACATCCCAAGTTTCACTTACAGAGGGATACATGTCAATATGTACAAATATCACTGTAAGGTTACTTTTCATAAGGATATCACTGTAGGATTGGATTGCACAAAGTTATGACTATTGGATTAGGCTGAAAGAGGTGCTGTGTTTCTATAAGTTGATCGTTTGATATTCCTAATCGCATGTAAAAATGTGTTGAAATATTTTTTATTTGACAGTGAAGTTGTCACAACAATGCAATGGTGAATATTCAAAAATGATATTATGTAGCTGTACATTACATGAAAATCAAACTTGAGACAGGCAAATTTCGCTACCCAGAAAATGAACTTTGCATGACTGCTTTTTGAAAAAAGCTAAAGAGAGATTTTTGTGTTAAGGCGAGTAGAATCCTCATCTCCATCGGATATGAAGCCCTCCATGCCACAGTAAGACTTGGACCCTCACACAGCCTTCACGCAAGTTGCAAATTTCCCCTCGGGCAAAAAGTCGCACCCTCGCTCTCCCCTCACACGCACCTGTGACGGTCGCCCCCTGACAGGTGTAAAGGGGGCCGTCGGCCGGGGGCAGAGGGGCAAGGGGAACGGAACAGGGCACTTTTTCCTCTAAAACCAAGATGGCGATGTCGTGTTGGCTCGTGTAATGGCGGTCGAAATGTTCGTGCGAAATCATCTTCTTCACAACGAAGTCCTCATGACTGGCCTCGTCAATTGCGTCGATGACATAATGACGGACTGTGATAGGTGCGTATTCGCTGGAACGGGAATGAAGGTAAATATTACATTCAATTGATGACAATCGTACTACTCATTCTGTGATGTTCTAATATACGTATAACAAAGATACAATGAGTCAATTTCTGAAACATAATCTCACAAACTCCCTACTATTCATTGAGTTGCTTACGATCGTCGAAAGTACAGCCAATCATCATTTTTAAATATCATAATTCATAGCTATTGTGTACCACCAATCATTCTTCTGACATCTTACCAACGACTTCTTCGAAAATAACCAATGGTCAATTAAAAAAACCTATTGTGGAAAAAATATCTCCTTAACCCTTCGTCATATATGTACATAACTTATCTGCTTAACCGTATGATTTTAACACTTCCTCTGATGTCTTCGAGGACAGATTGTGGGGCGTGGCAGAGTCAGGCCATGCTGCGGTCACTTGGTACCCGACGAAGATGCTGGAGCCAGTTCGGGCTCATAATTTCTATACTCTTCCCTGTTGCTGCTTCCCTATTATTGGCTTGGTGTACGTGAGCACTTTACTTCATCAATTTTTATTGCTTGCTATCACGCTTAGCTTCCTACAGTGCTTCAAGCAAGGGAATTAATTTTAATCGAATTGACATTTGAATAGTCCCCTGGACTGCTACGTATCAATACCAAAGTTGTTCGTTTAGTTGATGAGCTAAAAAAAGCCTGGATCGCAACGAGCTTCAAGTTTGCCTATCCTTTTTTCTTGTGCGTATTAAAACCTTTGACTATTCTTACAACTTTTACCTTGACACACTTGCCTATTACTGATGTCCTCTAAATGTCCGTAATTAACTTTCCGCCTGAGCGTATCATCATTGAGTGAGTTAAAATCTCAGTTTTGTGCTTTTCAATTATAGGTATCATTGTAGTTTTATAGTGGGATATTGTTACTGGAGAGTTTCTAATTTTTATATTAATCTGAGGTCGTACATTCTTTTTAAGGATAGAAGATAGTTCTGGTTGGGAGGGCGCTTCTGCAGCTGTGTTCCTGTAGTTCCTGGCGAGATTAACCTCTGCGTGTTGCATGGATTAAGGTAGCTTTCTTTCCGGCAGTATAGGGTATATGATTTTGCGGTGAATATAGGAACCTGTGAAATTTTAGAAGTGTTGATATATCCTAACTTCACCTTTACTTTCTGTTTATTTTCTTTCATGGCAATCTATGCTGACGTGTTGCAACGCCGGGTTTTGTTTCGTCCTTCTTTGAGCTTTGCCGTTGCTTGTTCTGACTTCAGGTATTCTCATGCAGTGCCACCCTGTGAACGTTGCTAATTTGCTGGGCAGGACCTCATTTCTTACCGAAGCTTGGAAGTTGGAGCTGGCCGTAAATTGGTCTACTTTGTCTACTTTGTAACCGTGTCTGTGTCTGCGACCCTCGTCTGTTCTGGCGAACTGCTCGCTCTGTCACCGGCTGACGATCTTTTGTTCACGTCATCGATGGATCCTTTTATCACGATCCCCAAATTTTATCCTTCTCTAATGACTTTTAATAAATAACTAATGGCTTTTAATAATTTACTATCATGAGAAACGGGAACACCTTTAGGTTAAATTTTTCGAGTTGATATTTTATTGCGTTGGATTGGAGTTTAAATAAATAAAAAGTAAGAAATCGCTTAACCTAGCTTCTACTTCTCTCAACCTGTGAAATCGATTGTGCGGAAACTATTTTCGACAAATTTGAAGGCCAAAATTTTATAGTTTTTGGATATGCTACCACTAACCTTTGGCAGTCGTCTATACAGTGGGCAGCAGTCAACACGTGGCGGCGTGTGATGAGAACTCCTCCACAGCACCGTTTTGCACCCCGACTCTTCAGGAGAGCAACCGTCCACTGCCGATGATGAGGTGTTGCTGAAATACTTTTCACAACTCCTGTGTCATCTGAAGGAATTGTCAGCCGAGAAAAATATAAAAAAGGACGGAAAGGTTTGGAGATACTTTGATAGACACTAAAGGAAGCATTTAATGTCTTGAAAGTATGTAGTGAAAAGATTGAAAAAACAAACAAAGGCACTAGAAAAGCCAGATAAAACACTGAGAAAGCCTAAAAATGAATCAGAAAGACCATTAAATACATTAGATAAGCAAAAAGGGCATTTGACCGCCACGTCGAGAAGAGAGGTAGTAAATCTTAAAGCGGTAGATATACCTCATTTTTTCACAGTGAGTCAGTTACAGCGATAGGATTGATGCCTTCATTTTCAACACAAAGAAATCTGTTCTCTTGATTTTCCGTTTACGTTCCACTCACATATCAGCGACTGCATTAGTATTAACAGAGTATACTAAAGCCTCCTTCGCTCCACTGCTCCTCAACACACTACGCTTGCGTTAGTCGCGTGAGCTTGCCTACAGATATAACAATGAGCTAATCAAGAAAGCCACGTTTCTGTTTCTTCAAGCTTAACATTGTAGTGCCTTGCCTTAGTTACCCCTCAACTCTTGACTCTAGTTATACAAGTGTGCAGTAAATGCATTATGTACCAATTTAATTCATGATTGTAGAGGTCTCACTAAATTATTTCCAAAACAACCTGAAACACGAAATAATGATCTTTATACTGAAGCCCACCACCACTAGACACAAAGTGCAAAATTACCGCCCCATCTCCCTACTTTATACCCACGCTAAGCCCCTCGACAAGATTATAATCTACAGGCTGACCAACCATCTAATCATCAACAACATCTACAACGGCCGGCAACACGGGTTCCGCCATGCAAGAGCGACACACACCGCACTTGCCACGCTACACGAGACGCTCCCTATTCAATAAACACAGAGAAACAAAATAGACATCCTTTTACGAGATGTGAGCAAAGCCTTCAACAAAGTTTGGCAGACTGGAGTTAAGTTCAGACTGTCTCAGCTACAAATTCACCATCTATTTACAAAAATCCGACATAGCTTTATCAAGAACCGAACCACAGCCCAACGAATCGCAAACTACACCGGTCCACCCTTTTCCATCAACTCAGGAGTCTCCTAAGGGACAGTCCTCTCTCCAACTCTGTACAATTACTTCACACACGACCTTCCCCCACAAATACCCAACACTGAGTACATAGCTTTCGCAGGCGACATTACACAAATTATATCCGCCAACCTTTCATACAACAAAGCAGCTATTCTAACAACATGAGCCATTGCCTGAATGAATGCTCACGAATGAAGATGAAAAATTCAAGCTAATACAAACAAATTCCAAATAATAGCTATCAGCCGCAAACATCCCACAGTGCACATCAACAACATTTCACACCCTTGCACTAACACAGACAAAGTTCCAGGACTCTTAATCAGCACAACTAGATGTGCATCACACACTAGACAACGAGCGGCAATAGCACAACAGAGTCTCTCAAGTCTTTACCGATTCAAACCCCTATATCTAGAGGAAAAACGCCAACTATACCGGGTGTCCCACAAAAATGTCCCCGAGTTTTTAATCGATTATATTTCCGCTTTAAATTAACACATTTGAATAAAAAATTTTTCGCAATGGAATAAAGTTTGTTTTCTTTTTGAGTAATTTAAGTTTTTGAAAATCGGTTAAATAACCACTTTACAATGATCAATTTACTGAAAGAGGTAGAAAAACTAATTGTTCAAAGGAAAAGTTTTAAAAACAACACTGGTGTTCTTCTTAATTTCTCAATGCCTAGTGTTAAAAATAATTTCACAATGATGTATCCTACTTATCACCAAGTATCTAAGCCCTCTGAGAGGTTATTTGTACCTTTGGTTTCAGCAGGACGGTGCTCCTGCCCATCGACGAATCCTAGTTAAAGACAGATTGCAAGAGGTCTTTAGGCAGCGGATTATTTCTCTTGGAAATGCAGTTGAATGGCCGCCAAGAAGCCCCGACCTTAACCCATGGGATTTTTTTCCTTGGGGATATGCAAAGGAACCCGTTTTCAAAACATCACCTCCATCATTAATAATTCTTTAACAGCGATTGGAAGAAATGTTTCAAGAACTGAAAGAAAACATTGATATAATCCGCAAAACTCTTCGTTGAATGGTGGCTAGAAGTTATACTTGCCTTGAGAGAAATGGAGGAATGTCGATGGATACTAAATTACTTTATTTATTTAAGCGTTATATATGGTAAAGATTTGTTACTTGTTTAAATTTTTGTTTCTTCGGTTTTCTGGAAAGTACAAATAAGGAAGAATATCAATATTTTTTTAATAACTTTTCATCTGAACAATTAGTTTTTCCACCCCTTTCAGTAAATCGATCATAGTAAAATGGTTATTCAACCGATTTTCAAAATCTAAAATTATTCACAAAGAAAACAAAATTTACAACATTTTAAAAAAAGACAATTCAAATACGATAATTTAAAGCGAAGAAATAATCAATTAAAAAGCCAGGGACATTATTGTGGGGCACCCGGTACTTCGCCCTAATCAGATCCACCCTCATTTATCCAGCTATCCCCCTTCACACACCTCCGCCATCATCTATCTCAACGCTTCAGCGTGTACAGAACCGAGCCACGAGATACATAACAAATTCAGAATGGCAAGACTCGTCCACCTTTGCACAACTACATCGCCAAGCAAACTTGTAACTAATCAACGTAACACCCAACAAACACGCAAAAATAATTTGGCAAGACATTCGCGACATGCACCCACAACTTTACTTACACTTCACGTTCCCGCAAGACACCCCCCAAAAACCGCACAAACAATTCCAGAGCTCAAAAATGAGAACACTCGCACCCCAACCGCGACCAAAGTACACTTGACACGACAACAAACGAGCAGTGCTCCACAACCCCCCACCCACTACGGCAAGCCTACTTACCCAAGTCATCATATGCGCAAAGCGCATCTTTTTCAGTGTCCTATCTATCCTTTTCCGTTTCACCTCTTCTCTTCCCGACACACTCTGTGTCAAACTCTCTTTACGACTTTCCTATAAGCACCGTTCGTTCTAGAGGTTCCGTCTGTTATTCAATGTTTAACCTTTAAAAACTTTACTAGAAGCTAATGAATGACCGCTACTGCACTTGCCCTAATAGAACCCAACAGTGCAGGTAGCGTCACCAGGTCTTACAACATCAACTCGGCTGCTTGGGATGAGGATAGGTGGTACTATTACTATCAGCACAAGAGAGCACTCGGGTTCTCGACTTGTTTCATAAGCGCACGTCACCGAAATATACACCCCAGTCTTGTAGATGTTATTGATAATTATTTTGTATCCTGAAAAAAATGTTGTCGCAGTCCTTGCTGGTATCGCGCAACCAAGAAAACCGGGTTCTGCAATTTAAAAGGAAAATTTTGTTGGCTCGTATGAGATCTTGAAATAATGAAATCAGGTGCGAACACAGCAGTCATTACCAAAAAATACTATTATTCATAAAATATCATAGTGAGAAGGACTCAAAATCTGCCTCAAAAAGATATGTAAATGCTACCTGGAGGTGTCGAGATTCGCCTGCTCATTGGGATCGGGAAGAAGAAAAGGCTTGATCTCTGCAGAGAATCTAAACATTACACATCTAAAGAGCAACTTGAAATGAAATTCAGTGACAAGAGTACCATCTTTAATTTTAGCCACCCAGTGCAAAGGCGGCAAAAAATTTCGAAAATTTATGATGCTGAAATAGAGACAGAAAATGATTTTTTTTGAGCAATTCACATCAACACAAAAGATTAAAAACAACTTTCGATTCAATTTAAATCATTTCTGTGAGTTTTTCTCAGGTGCCAAAATTCATCGATCTCATCAATCTTTAGAATGAAAATAAGAATCACATTTCATGGCTCAGTCACTCAAGTCAGTCTGCCTGCACACCAAAGTACAGCTACCTTCGCATGAGGGGCGGAGAATCTTCTTTTGGGGAAACTCTCTTGCAGTGTTCACAGAAGCTACTGGAATGAATAAAGTTATACGTGAATTCTTGAGCAAAACGCAAATTGAATACAGTAGACTTGTTGGCTTCAACTGCATTCTTAAACAACACTATGTAACAAAATTTCAGCAGTAGAAGAGAAATCAAAATTAACGTATAGCATTTTTACCTATGTCGTTGTTCCAGTATTTTGATAAATTGGGCTACTTCTTAAAATTTCTCACCTGTTTTTTGGGGTAGCTCGAGTTCGGCGGACATCACCGCAGCGAGAAGAAGAAACACAGCTAGTTTAATCATCGCAAATATTTGACGACACTAAAATGAATAAGTTGCCGGTCCTGATAATTTGACAGACGGTGTTCCTCGGCGGCTGATATTTCTTGTTGACGAGGAACACTGCTCTGGGAAATTAGATTCGGTTTTGCCGTAAAATGATGTTGCAGCCCCTTAGCCTGATCCCCACTGTAAAATTAAATCATACTATGATAAGTCAAAACAATAATTAAAACCCCAATCAAAATTAATACATACACAATCCCCACGTTGGGAAGTTAATGTAATGCATAATTACAATCAATTTTTAAATACGAAATTACACGTTGACAAATCAATACATAATAACGTATTCAAAATTAATAAATACGAAATTTTCCTGTGAATAAAATGATATTCAAAATAACAAATGTTGAAAACATAATTCCCAGCATGACTAGGCAACATAATAAATAATCACAATTAATAAACGTAATTTCATCGTTTACAAGTCTATATAATACACAGGTGCAATTAATTAATTCATAATTCCTACCCAAACAAGCCTATATAATTCATAATCTCAGTTGATGAACATGTAACCCTTCCTAACAAGCCAATAACTCTGATATCTTTCTCAAAAAATTGTAGAACTACTCAAAAAGTGTTCAAGTTTTCAGTATGTGTAAGAAGCACGGTCGAAAGCTGATGATTGTTGAAATAAATCAATTATCTACGGTGCACAAGTTGAGAAACGGATGTTGGTTAAAATAAATAAACACTCTGTTTTGCATAATTTCAAAAACGGATGTTGGAGGTTGGATGTGCAAAAATATGGACCCCTGTATACTTGCTCAGCTCTTTTTTAAGTTCCTCGATAATTGAAGTAATCTCATATTTTAGCGTTGTTCCTGTAAATTAATTTTCCTAAGATTTATGACTTAAGTTGGCATTTTTCTGGTTTTACAAATTAAACATTTTTAAATCATTTAATTTTTTAGATTCCTTAACATGTGATGTAGGTCTACATTTACGCCTACCTCAAGTGAGACTTAATTCTAGCTAATTACTTCTATAAAATAACACAAGAACCGAACATTGACTTACAAGCTCGAATAGTTCATGGACCAGCTTCAGAAGCAAGTTATTTTAATTTCCAATGGAGAAACTATTTTCAATATTATGACCTTCAAAGAAACGTTCCACAACTAACATGGACCAACTTTTTCACCAATTTGATAAAAAAATAAAAAGTGAAAACACCTAAACTTTTGTGGCTCACACAACACAAATTAGAACCATAATTGCCCTCAACTGATGTTCACACGGACGCCATACAGCTGCTTCTGTGGTGTAGCAGGTCTCGCGTGCAGTATTTATTGCAGTCAGGTACGTAGTGACAAACTAAAGCTCAAGTGAATAATTACATGCGAATACATTAAAATACAATTATGAGCACGAATGCACAAATATTTTTGGCGTGACTTCACGGCTGATAAGACAACGCAAAGCTCAGGCAATTGGACACTCGCAGATTACGAAGTGCTTCGTGTTTATCGCACCTTGCACCGATCGTGGGAGTATTAGCAAGTTGTTGGATTCCATGGGGTATTATCGTTTATCCGATTAGTTACAATCGGAGGAAGCCCAGTGATGTTTTAAGCTTTATATTAGGTTATCGACGTCACATTTGGTAGTAGAATTAAAGTGACAGTCATGATTTGGCGCAATCTAAGACCTTCTCGCTCTAAAACTCTCTGCCGCTGGACTATTTCTTTTAATTGTAACTTATGACTTTAGATATCCCCTTGTGTTCGGTGAACACGCCAGGCAAGTGGTGATTAAAGGATTTTTGTATTGATTTAATTTTAGAATTGTGGACTTAGTCTGGTGATTTCTATTTAGTCTATTTCACCATTTACACGTTTGTGCTTGTAATATTCAACTTACATAAGTGCATTCTAAACTAAACACGCGTAGTAAACTATAAACTTCAATCAAACTGTAACAAACAAAAATGTTGAGAGTTGCGGATTTTATCATGAATTTTGAAGAACTTTCTTGTCCCTAAATTTTGTGAACGAGGAAAGTTTATTTTGGATTCAATCATTATGATGGCCACCCACTAACGCGAGCGCCGCGATAGTAATTTTCTGCATTATAATAACACAATAGATACCTGCGCGGAAATTCACATAAGGTACACAGTTAAAGCGTGGGGCTAAAGTTGACCAGTCGCGATTTATCTATGTTGGTTGAATATTGTTCTGGTTTGGTGACTACGCCTGCAACTTAATAGAAAGTAATTTTATTGAAATCAACCGCCATTCAACCACCCTCAGTCTTTCCCCAGATCTCTCCTCGTATAGCAGCATTGGGTCAGCAGTCAACACAGTCTGAAATTGTAGTCGAGGGCTCGCGCGAGGCATGCTGCGGCCAACGGAGTGCCTGGTACGGTCAAGTTTGGCGCCGAAGACGAGTGTGACGTGCAGGGTGCCACGGTCAAGGATGCAACGCAAACCAGATATGCCAGCCTAGCTATTGAGACATTTTGGGGGGCCGCCCTACGGGCATTTGCTCTCCTCCTCTTCGCTCTTCGCCCCTTGGCCTTTTTGCCTCTTTGCTTCTTTGCCTCGTCGGATCTTTGCCCCTTCGTCTCTTTGCTCACCAATACTGACCTGACCATGGAAGCCTCACTCTCCGAGGGCCGTTCTCTTCTCTCCATCCCACACTTGAGCAGCGGATGGCACTGAGGAGCACGGATGTTGGTTGGCCATAGTGATGTGCTGCCGACGTGTCAATGTCGTGAGCTGGTCAATTGAGGTGCAACACCCTACACGCATTTGAATACAACTAAAGCTCGATTACCATAACTAAAAGTATAAATTTAATTTTAAAGTGTAAATTTTAATTTAACTATAACTACGACTTGATTACTAAAACTAAAAATCGATTACTATAACTAAAACTTGATTACAATAACTGTAATTAGAAATTATTAAAATTATAACTTGATAACTACAACTAGAAATCAATTACTATAACTATGACTTTATTACCATAACTATAACTATAACCATAACTATAATTTAATAACTATACCCATAACTCTTACTTGATTACTATAACTAGACCTCGATTACCATTACTATAACGAGAAATGATTATCATTGATATAACTAAAACTTGAATATTATAACTATTACTTTATCGCTGTAACTAGAAATCGATTACTAGAACTATAACTTGATAACTACAACTATTACTTTACCGATAACTTGATTACAATACCTATGACTGTAACTTTATTTGTATGCGTATAATTTTATTGCAATAACTCCAACTATCCCTTCAACTACATTACTATAACTATAATTTGATTACTGTAACTATAACTTAATTGCTATAACTGTAACAAGAACTTAATCACTATATCGGACTAAAACATGATAACTATAACTATACCTATAACTTGATTACTATCACTATAACTTGATTTCTATGGCTATAATTATAACTTGATTTCTATAACTTTAACCATGACTTGATTACTACAACTAGAATTTGATTAATTGAGTTTGAACTCGAGCCGGATTACTGAACTTTCAATATTGTACAAATGAATCGCAACTTTTCAAGTGGTTCGAACAAAGCTTTACCACAACATTATTCGCACGGTTGTATCAGCAGGAGTTGAAGCTGTCTCGAGGGTACTTGGGTCCTTTAATAAGGATACGTATTTGTTCTTCCCTACTGGACGTTAGGTCTATTCCTTTGGGAGTCGAGCGGTGGGCGCGAGCGTTTGTCGAGGGCAGCATTGTTAACAATCAGGCCAGTTCAGTTCTACTCCTCGTCCATTGATTCGTTTGACCAATTGTTACAAATTGATGCTAATCATCCGTTAAAGGAGGTAGTTTGGATGCACAACCCGAAAATAATCAATTTCATGTTTTACGACTTCTGTTGTAGAAAATTTCCTTCTGAATCCGATAGTCATATTGGCGTGGCTGTGCGCTCACTGTGTCACGTGTTACACCCCAAAGAAGGCCCGCTTGCACGGCCAAATTGTTGGACGGTGGGGGTGAGACCCTCTTAACCCTCCTGACGATTGCGTTTTGAACTTTCGCTTGTGAGATTCAGCAGGGCAGCTTACCTATGGCTTTACTCGAAATGCTTTCGTTCAAAAACGAAATATCACCACACACAGTGAATGAATTCTGATAATGTAACAACTGTGTGTTTGACTACGGCTGCTCCGAGTCATGAGCTTGTAGTGACTTTACTTTAGTCAACCCTAAACTCTGTGTCAAGCATTTCTAGCTCAGTTATCGCTAAAATTCCATCTAGTCATTTCAAGTATTCAGTACTCTTAAGATGTACCAATGTAAATTTATTCAATAATAAAGTTCCAATTTCTCCGACCTTTATCAACGATACGCACAGGAAAAGCTATGCCTGACTTGCTTCAATGTGAACGCAGGAATTCGCATGTGAACGCATATGAACGCATGAATTCCCCAATGGATGAATTGAAACGATCATGGAAAATAGAGCTGATTCCCACCAAACCCGATGGACACTGTCTCCTTCATGCAGTAGCTCATCTACTTACGAAATAACCAGCATCAAAATGGAATTACAATTCCTTAAAGACTGCAATCAAAACTGAGAGCAAAGCTAACAA